>JARYGA010006559.1:0-31509 GCA_030545235.1 Helianthus tuberosus | reverse complement strand
CATGTTTAGACATGTTCTTACATTAATTACCAAGTTATATTAGTGATAAAACAGGTTGCATAGCTTCTACATTGTTAATTATGCATTTATTCGAAAAATTGCTTTCCTTTGACTTTTTAATATTAACTTTGACCCGACAATTGACCTAGTTAGAGTGGGAATCAGAGGGTGCCCTTTTAAGGGTTTATTACCCACATAATTACCAACTCATAGGTACTTTCAATTCGAGATTTGACTGGACAAATTTTAATTAAACACGAAGTCAAACTCTAATTACGGCGGTTTGACTTTAGGCTAATTAACTAAGTAAAACTGAATTAAGAAAGGTTAAGGACACTTACTGAAGTCCTATGCACGACTAGGGACCCTTAGGAAGTGCTCTTGAGCTCCAGAAATCTCCAGAACTTGAGTTGTGAAGGTTTTGAAATGCAAGCGTCCAATGTTGCAACAATAGAGCTCCTTATATAGTGATTTTGATCACCTAGGATCATGCCAAGCAAGTCTACAGGTGTTATATGATGCTTACAAGTGCCTCCTATGCATGAAAACCTGTTGGTGCAGCCCCTGGTATGCAAAACAAGTGATTTGAGTCGGTTAACAGACCTGAACTGGCACCTGCACATGAAATCTGACCAGCTAAGGCCGTCGCGTCGCGCGATGGCAGAAAGCCTCAGTGGTGGCGCAGCGCCAGCACCTCTATTACCAGCCAAATAAGTTTCATTTATTACATTTTGGCCCCTGATCCTTTTGAAACGTGGTTTTACATTTATTTCTTGCAATTTCAACCCTCTAACTTGACTTTTAAGGGCTCCAAGACATAACCAAACTTTGTTAAGTCCTTGGTTAACTTTTTGATCACCCGAAAAGTCATAAATTTCAACGTTGACGCTTTTAACCCCTCATATACGAATATTGTCATAACTTTCTCATACATTATCGAAACCTTGTGAAATTTTTATCACTTATTCTAGTGAGCACAATTAATCGTTACAAAGCTTCGGGTTCGCTAAAAGGTCCCTCAAAGGTATACTTTAAACATGTTGACACATTTAACCCCTGTAGTTTGTAATCTCTCACTTCCTTTCACAATTAGATTCGTATGATCCATAATTCGTTTGTTTAAGGGTATAAACATCGTGTAGGGTTATTGAAGGGCATATTTATCCGTTGTTGACATTTTGAACCCTTTTATTCACATACTTTATTTGTTTGTCAACTTTAGTCCCTCTAAAGTAATTCTTTACACGTTTAAAGCTCATGACACGTGTCAATATAATATTGGACATGAATTTACGAGGTGTTACATCCTCACCCCCTTAAAAGAAATCTTGACCTCGAGATTTACTGAAATAAATGAGGATACTTTTCTTTCATTGTGGATTCTACCTCCCACGTATACTCGGGACCTCTACAGGCATCCCATTTGACCTTTACAATCGGCACTTGCTTCCTTCGAAGCTTCTTAACCTGTCGATCCTCGATCGACAAAGGTTTTTCAACAAACTTCAAGCTCTCATCTATGTGCACATCCTTATGCGACATGACTAGTGATTCATCAGCTAGACATTTCTTCAGATTGCAGATGTGGAATACGTTATGAATACCACTGAGCTCTTCAGGCAAGTTTAACTTATAAGCCACTGCTCTGACACATTCGATGATCTCGAATGGTCCTATATATCTTAGGCTTAACTTACCTTTCTTACCAAATCGCATCACTCCCTTCCATGGTGATACTTTCAGCAGAACCCTATCACCAACCTCAAACTTTAGAGGTTTATGCCTTTTATCTGCGTAGCTTTTCTGCCTATCTCGGGCAGCTTTGAGACGATCTCTTATCTGCACAATCTTACATGTCATCTCCAGGACTATATCAGGTCCTGTTAGTTGGACATCTCCAACTTCTGCCCAACAAACAAGCGTTCTGCACTTCCTTCCATAAAGGGCTTCAAATGGTTCAGCTTGGATACTAGAGTGATAGCTATTATTATAGGAAAACTCGATCAGTGGAATATGATCATCCCAACTTCCACCTTGATCAATAACACAAGCTCTTAACATATCTTCCAGCGTTTGAATTGTTCGCTCACTTTGACCATCCATTTGAGGATGATATGCTGTGCTGAAGTTTAGTTGGGTGCCTAAGGATTGCTGAAAGCTTTTCCAGAAATGCGAGGTATACCTTGTATCCCTATAAGAAATGATAGATACTGGCACCCCGTGGAGAGATACAATCTCATCCACGTACAGCTGAGCTAACTTATCTGAGCTGTGTGTTTCCTTAATAGGTAGGAAATGGGCTGACTTAGTCAATCTATCCACTATCACCCAAATAGTATCATTTCCTCGTTTAGTCTTTGGCAACTTGGTGATAAAATCCATAGTCACCATTTCCCACTTCCAGGTGGGAAGTTCAGGCTGTTGTAGCAGACCTGACGGCTTTTGGTGTTCAGCTTTAACTTGTGCGCACGTCAGACATTTGGCTACATAGGTGGCTATAGACTTCTTTAAGCCTATCCACCAAAAATTTACCTTCAGATCCTGGTACATCTTATCAGCTCCAAGATGAACGGAGTACTTAGAACTGTGGGCTTCCTAGAGGATAACATCCCGAAGTCCTCCATAGATTGGAACCCATATTCGTCCATTTAATCTCAGGATTCCGTCCTTGCCCTGAGATAACTGCTCAGCAGTTACTCCTAACTTTTCATTAGGATAGTTAGCTTCTAGTACAGCTTCCTTCTGCGCAGCTAACAACCTTTCATTCAAGCTATTCTTTAATTCAATGCTCTTGGCATTGATTCTTATGGGCTTGGCCCTTTCCTTTCTGCTTAAGGCATCGGCGACTACATTCGCCTTGCCCGGATGGTATCGGATTTCACAATCATAATCATTCAAAGTTTCCATCCATCGTCGCTGCCTCTTGTTCAAATCCTTCTGATTGAACAGATGTTGAAGGCTCTTGTGATCAGAATAGATCACACATTTGGTACCATACAAATAATGTCTCCACAGCTTTAGTGCAAATACAACGGCACCCAACTCCAAGTCATGGGTGGTGTAGTTCTTCTCGTGCACCTTTAGCTGTCGAGAAGCATAGGCAATAACCTTGCCTTTTTGCATGAGCACACATCCCATACCTGTGTGTGATGCATCACAATATACTACAAATTCATCAATTCCATCAGGTAACGTCAATACAGGAGCGTTGCTCAACTTCTGCTTAAGAATATCAAAAGATTCTTGCTGCTTAGGACCCCAGCCAAACTTAATATTCTTACGCGTCAACAAAGTTAGGGGTGCAGCAATCCTTGAGAAGTTTTCAATAAATCGCCTATAATATCCTGCTAAACCCAAAAAGCTACGAATCTCTGTAGGCGTCTTTGGCTCTTGCCAATTCATGACAGCTTCAACCTTAGCGGGGTCTACTTGGATACCACGCTCACTAACCACGTGTCTAAGAAACTGGACTTCACGAAGCCAAAATTCACACTTTGAAAACTTGGCAGAGAGTTCCTCTTGTTGAAGCAGTGCAAGGATACAACGAAGATGCTTCTCATGGTCCGCCTGATTCTTTGAGTAAATAAGAATATCATCGATGAAGACGATGACAAACTTATCCAAGTAGGGCTTGCATACGTGATTCATGAGATCCATGAATGCTGCTGGTGCATTAGTGAGCCCAAAAGGCATCACCAAGAACTCGTAGTGACCACAAGGAGTTCTAAATGCAGTCTTGTGCACATCTTCATCTCTAACCTTCAGCTGGTGATAGCCTGACCTCAAATCGATCTTAGAGAAGTAACTTACCCCTTGTAATTGATCGAACAGATCGTCGATCCTGGGTAATGGATATCTATTCTTGATAGTGACTTTGTTTAGCTCACGATAATCGATGCATAGACGCATCGATCCATCCTTCTTCTTTACAAACAGAATGGGTGCTCCCCAAGGAGATGAACTAGGCCTAATAAAACATTTGGCTAACAAATCATCCAGTTGTGTTCTCAGCTCTTTCATTTTCGTGGGTGCTAACCTGTAAGGCGCTTTTGCGACAGGTGTTGCTCTAGGGATGATGTCAATTCTAAATTCTACTTGTCTATCTGGTGGTAAGCCAGGTAGTTCTTCAGGGAAAACTTCTGGATATTCAGAAATGACAGGGATATCTTCAATCTTGGGCTTTTGTTCATCAATGGTTACCTGTGCCATGTAAATGACACAACCCTTCTTCAAGCACCTAGATGCCTTAAGCATAGACACTTGCTCAGGCAGTCCATACTGGGTATCTCCCTGAATGGTAAGTGGCTCACCAGACGGAGTCTTGATCACCACTTGCTTCTTATTGCAAATGATCTGGGCTTGGTTATGAGATAACCAATCCATGCCTATAACTATGTCGAAACCAGCTAATTTCAAAGGAAGTAAGGATAAAGGAAAAAAGTGGTTCCTAATGGATATAAAACATCCATCTAAGATAGTTGAGGCGGTTTCTAAGGTTCCATCAGCCAATTCTACTTAATACTTGTAACACCTAGAAAATTCATGTCCAATATAATATCGACACGTGTCATGGACTTAAACCGTGTAAAGGATTGATTTAGAGGGACTAAAGTTGACAAACAAGGAAAGTATGTGAATATAAGGGTTCAAAATGTCAACAATGGATAAATACACTTTACAATAACCCTACATGATGTTTATACCCTTAAACGAATAAATCATGGATCATACGAAGCTAAGTGTGAAGGAAAGTGAGGAATTACAAACTACAGGGGTTAAATGTGTCAACATGTTTAAAATATACCTCTGAGTGACCTTTTAGCGAACCCGAAGCTTTGTAATGATTAATTATACTCACGAGAATAAGTGATAAAAATTTCACAAGGTTTCGATAAAGTATGAGAAAGTTATGACAATATTCGTATACGAGGGGTTAAAAGCGTCAACGTTGAAATTTAAGACTTTTCGGTGATCGTATGAATAACCGGGGACTTAACAAAGTTGGTTTATGACTTGGGGTCCTTAAAAGTCAAGTTTGGGGGTTAAAAGTGCAAGAAACCATGTTAAAAACGAGTTTGGAAGGACCAGGGACCAAAATTGCAATATTTGAAACTTTGATGACCGGACAGGACATCCATTCGGGGCGCGTAAGACCCCTGCCTTGGCTTACGCGGGCCGCCTAAGGTGCCCAGATGCAGAAAAATCATCACAGCTGCCTGTTCAGCCGGTTTAATCGACTTAGGGAGCTTGTTTTCGATTCTATGGGCTTGTTTTGATGGTTTTACTACCCTAGGGACACTTGGGATTGACGGGTGGTCCATAAGACAACCCTTAATGATGTTAAAATACGAATTTATCCTTCACTTAATCGTGTAATTATCTTGAATTAGATGACTACGGTTGCTTATGTTTCAGGTGCGGTTCGGGAGCTAAAAAGGGATAAAACGCAGCTTTGGACGGGTTGGAGATGAACGGGTCGTGTGTGGGAGGAATGAAGAAACAAAACACACAAGTCAGGGCTCCACCGTAAATTACGGTGGCCCTGAAACATCTCCAAATCCCACCGTAACTCAGGAGACACTCACCGTAACACCTTGAAGACCACCGTAACTTACGGTGGTACCGTAAGTTACGGTGGAGTCTGCGCAGAATTTTGTAACTGCCTCATTTAATCAGTTTTTGGGTGTATGTTCACATTATCTCATCATTGGACGATTCTCTGGCATCTTGGGGGCGATTTTGGTTGGTTTTGCTTGGTTCTAAATATTTCTAAACAATTAGTTTGTGTTTTCGATTCGTATGAACATTAAACTTGTTGCTATGATGATTCACCAAGCTATGTGTGGCTAAACTTTTGGTGATCATCCTAAATTGAAGGTTTGTCTATGACTTTTGTGTTTGGATTCGTATTTCTAGAATAATAGACTTGCAATGTTTGTTTGTTTATTATGGTGCATGAATGTTTGTTTGTAAATTGTTGATTGATGTTATGATCATATTCTAAACCGTACGTTCTTGGTGTCGCTGACAATCGAGATATCACGGGAGGGATTAGGGTTGGATATTAGTCAATTGGTTATCGGGTAACAACCTCGCGTTTTCATAATCCGAGTACTTAGTTCCCTTTTATCACGAACAAACAATCATACATGAATCATGTCTATGTGATTCTTTCTAGTGAATTTAAACACAATTGTCAAAAGCAAACCGGAAGTTTAGGATGGTCGCTTGTTCCTAATCTGTTTACAAAACCAATCTTTGATCTGCAATTTAGTTAGTTAATATTAGTTCTTACAACCAAAACAATCAACTCTTGAATTTTAATTTCTGCAATTTAGGGTAATTTTAGTTAAAGTGCAAAGCTATAAAATCAACACATTTTCCACATACTCCCTGAGTTCGATACCCATTTACCACTATCTATAGCTGTTATTTGTATTAAATTTGCGTGTACTACGACAACACGTCAAATTTTGGCGCCGTTGCCGGGGAGTAGTGTGCAACGTGTGTTATTTTTTATCCTTTTTAGTTTGTTATTTTTCTAGTTTACGCTAGGTGTGTTAGTGTGCATGTATTTACAGGTGCATGCGTACTAGAAGCTCTCACAAGCTATCACCATTGGCATTTGATCCGGAAATTGAGCGAACATTAAGAGGAAATAGAATTTTGCTAAGAGAAAACAGAATCAGTGGTTCACCAACAACACCAACTACACCAATCACACCAATTCGATACATGGATCAACCACCACCCCCACCCACTACGGGTGAACTTATACCACCATTTATACCATCATCCACTCAACCTTCACCAAACACTACCATGCCTAACACTACTGCGGAACCCATTCCACCTCATGATGTTATAACCTCCAACACCACACAACCCATTACCACTCAAGAAGAGGCTACAATCACTTTCAATCCTTCTACTACAATTCCACCATTCACTCACTTCTTCCCAATTTCAGGACAATCATCGAACCAGTCGGGTTTTCAATATTCGACTCTTCCATTTGGGCAATCATCGGGTATAGGAGGAGATGGATACGAAGAAGGATATGAAGAGTTTGAGGGTTATGAGGATGAGGGTTATGCTTATGTGGGTGATGGGGAACAAGGAGAACTTACGTACGTGTCAGGGCAAACTCAAAGAATGCCAAGTGTTGGTGGGTTTCAACAACAACCAATTATACCACAACACATTCGGCCAAGGCCACAAGGGCCACAAGTGCAACGCCCTATACCATTGCAACAAGTTCGTCCGCAAAATGTACAACCACAATTCCAAAGGCCGATTCAACACCAACCGATACCACAACAACCGATACCACAACAACAATTTCAACCACATGTACCACAAGGGCCTATGCAAAGGCCAATGGGTCCTATTCGACCAAGGATTCTGTTGGGTGTGCCAAGAAGGCATCTTAGAGAACATGCGAGAGGCATTGAAGCGCATTTTAGGCCGGTAATCACTCAAAACCCTTCACCGGTAGTTATTCCTCACAATGATCAAGGGAGGACCTTTGAAGTGAGAACAAATTCTTTGCAAAGTTTGCTGAAATATAAGGGTTTAGCAACGGAGGAACCGTATTTTCATTTGGAGGCCTATGACTCAATTTGCAATACTCTTGGGAGTCAAGGTTTTTCGGCCGATGATGTCAAGTTAGTCTTGTTTCTGGTGGCACTTTTGGTACGAACTATGAGCAAGACGATTGGGAGTTTTTGGAGCAAATGGCTATTACATCTAAGAGGAAAGCCCAAGCATCAAGGAGAGCACGACCGGCCGTTACCCGAACACAAGTGCATGCGGTTGACGATGGTAATGTTCAAACCTCTAATCAAATTTATGATGTTTGTGCTATTTGCAATGAAATAGGTCATGCGGCTAAAAATTGCCAAAGAGTGGTAGAAGGGCAATATGAAGAAGTTCATGCGGTACAAGGTCAAGGAGGGGGTAGTAGAAACTACAACATGAATTCTAATACTTATCACCCCGGGTTGAGGAACCACCAAAATTTTCGGTATGGGAACCCTTCAAATCAAGCTAACCCGAACTTTCAAGGTAGCCAAGGTAACTTTGGTTCGCGCCAACCTTACAACAATCAAAGTGGATATCGAGGTGGGAACAACCAAGGGTATCAAAAG
Organism: Helianthus tuberosus; assembly: GCA_030545235.1. Taxonomy (NCBI): domain Eukaryota; kingdom Viridiplantae; phylum Streptophyta; class Magnoliopsida; order Asterales; family Asteraceae; genus Helianthus; species Helianthus tuberosus. The sequence goes on along the minus strand of JARYGA010006559.1, from coordinate 23,359 downwards.
CAATATCAAACGGGTCAAGAACAAGGGGGTCTTCGGGTGGAAACGAGATGATGGAAATGTTAAAAAGCATGCAAGCGGAGATGCAAAAACGGAATCAACTCGATGAAGTCCGGATGCAAAAGGATGAGGTTCGTGACAAGAGCATCCAATCACTAACAACCCAAATGGGTCAATTGGCAACCGATGTGGCGGAGTTGAAGAAGAACAAAGGTCAACTTCCTAGCGACACTAAGGTAAATCCTTCGCATGGTACGTCACGAGGTAATGTTAATGTTCATCATGTTAGTGTTTTAAGAAGTGGAAAAGAGTTTAAAGCCAATTTGTCACCCGAATTGGTTGAGGGGGTAGTTGAGGACATCACGGGTAATGATAGTGATGATGAAGTTTCACCGGTTAAACCTAAAGAATCAAATGTTAACAAACCGGGGTTGGGTGAAAATGAAAAAAGTGAAAAAGTTGAGGGTGAACCGAGTCAAGTCCCATTTCCATCGACTTTACTTGACCCGGGTAGGAAAAATTTTATTGCGCCAAGAGGTCCCCAAAAAGAAGAGTTGTGGGACATGTTTAAACAAGTGAAAATTAATCTTCCACTACTTGATGCAATAAAACAAGTACCCGCTTATGCTAAATTTCTAAAAGAATTATGTACACAAAAGAGGCAACAAAAGAAGAAAATGCCTAAGCGGGTAGATTTGACCGGGCAAGTGAGTGCGGTTTTGAACGGGGAGCTTCCCCCTAAGCTCCAAGATCCGGGCACGCTGTTAATTAACATACAAGTTGGTAATTTTCAAATTGCAAAGGTGTTACTAGATCTTGGAGCCGGGGTTAGAATTTTACCGGGGGGCTTATATGACCAATACGATTTTGGTCCGTTAGCTAGGGTGGAGACAACGGTTGTTTTGGCCGATTTGTCTCATAAGTTACCCCGGGGGATGGTTCAAAATGTGATTGTTAAAATTGATGAGTTTTATTACCCGGTTGACTTTTTAGTCTTGGACTACTCGTCCGCGGACCCAAAACAACAACAAAATGTCATTTTGGGTCGGCCATTTTTAAGCACCGCGCATGCTGTGATCGATTGTAGATTTGGTACAGTCGATATGACTTTTGGGAATCGAAAAATGCGCTTGAATGTTTTTACTAACAATTCTAATGCTAATGGTGTTGATGAGTGTTTCATGGCATATTTAGTTGATGGATGCAACCCGCATGAGTATGAGGAGGATGGTTTGGATGTTTGCTTGTGTGATTTTTCTGAATAGGTACATGCTTATGCACTCCGGGTTGAAGAGGAAAAACAAGATGCAATGGCCTTGAAAGAAGGTCGACCACCATGGACTCATCAATTCGAAGGCTTACCGGCGGAAATAAGTTCGGGTACTAAACCATCGTTAGAGGAACCGCCAAAGTTGGAACTTAAAGACTTGCCGAGCCATTTGAAGTATCCTTTTCTAGGGGATAATGACACTCTACCGGTCATTATTGCCTCTAATTTAGAGTTGGCGCAAGAGCAAGCATTGTTGGAAGTTTTGAAAGAAAACAAGGGAGCTATTGGATGGACGATTGCCGATCTCAAAGGAATTAGTCCATCAATCGTCATGCACAAGATTATTACCACCGAGGATGCAAAACCAACACGAGAAGCTCAAAGGCGATTGAATCCGAACCTAACGGAGGTAGTAAAAAAGGAGGTAATTAAATGGTTAGACGCGGGAATCATCTATCCGATTTCGGATAGTGCTTGGGTGAGTCCCACCCAAGTTGTGCCTAAGAAGGCCGGTATTCAAGTAGTCAAAGATGAAAACGGTGAACAAATTGCTACCCGACGGGTCACCAGGTGGCGTGTATGTATTGACTACCGAAAGTTGAATGCCGCCACTTCTAAGGACCATTTCCCGCTACCTTTCATTGACCAAATTATTGAAAAATTATCGGGTCAAAAATATTACTGCTTTTTGGACGGGTATTCGGGTTACAATCAAATAGCAATACACCCGGATGACCAACACAAGACCACCTTCACTTGTCCATATGGCACCTTTGCCTTTCGGCGAATGCCATTTGGCTTGTGCAATGCACCGGCAACTTTCCAACGATGTATGATGAGTATCTTCTCGGACATGGTTGGAGAGTCGCTCAAAGTGTTTATGGATGACTTTTCCATTTTTTGGCACTAGTTTCGAATCTTGTCTCAATGAATTACAAAAAGTTTTAAAAAGATGTGTTGAGAAAAATTTAGTGCTTAGTTGGGAGAAAAGTCATTTTATGGTGCAAGAGGGAATTGTGTTGGGTCACGTAATTTCGGAAAGGGGAATGGAGGTGGACAAGGCAAAAATACGGGTAATAGCATCTTTGCCACCCCCGAAAAATGTTAAGGGTGTGAGGTCATTTTTGGGACACGCGGGGTTCTATAGACGTTTCATAAAAGGTTTTAGTGTTATCACCAAACCTTTATGTAACTTGTTATTAAAAGATGTCCCATTTGATTTTACTAATGAGTGTATGCAAGCTTTTACTGTTTTGAAGGAACATTTGGTCAAAGCTCCTATTTTGCAACCACCGGATTGGTCAAAGCCATTCGAGATAATGTGTGATGCAAGCGACACTACAATTGGTGCAGTTTTGGGTCAACAGGTTGATAAAAAGCCGGTGGTGATTTACTATGCGAGCAAGACTTTATCCGAAGCGCAACTCAATTACACCACAACCGAAAAGGAGTTATTAGCGGTGGTGTATGCTTTGGATAAGTTCCGTGCGTATATTTGGGGGAGCAAGGTGGTGGTTTATTCGGATCATAGTGCGGTCCGATATTTGATGGAGAAAAAGGACGCGAAGCCTCGTTTGATTCAGTGGGTATTGTTGTTACAAGAATTTGACTTGGAGATTCGAGACAAAAAGGGGAGTGAGAACGTAGTGGCGGATCACTTGTCTCAGATTCCGGTGGAAGGGCTTGACGATGTTAGTGAAATAAATGAAAGTTTTCCCGATGAGCAACTCCTCGCCGTTTCCACTTTTGTTGCACCGTGGTATGCCCATTACGTAAATTACTTAGCCACAGGTGCCATCCCAAGTCATTGGACCAAGAAGCGACGACAACAATTTATGGTCCAAGTGAAGCAATACATTTGGGATGAACCGGATCTTTTCAAGATTGGGACGGATCAAGTTATTCGGAGGTGTGTGCCCGAAACGGAGGTGATGGAAATTTTGACCCATGCTCATTCATCCGCATGTGGAGGTCACTTTAGTGGGCATAAAACGGGTTACCGGGTTCTCTCATGTGGGTTTTATTGGCCCACAATTTTCAAAGACGCGTGTGAGTTTGCAAGGAATTGCGTGAACTGTCAAAAGATGGGAAGCATTTCAAAGAGGGACGAGATGCCACTACAACCAATCTTGGTTGTAGAAATTTTTGATGTATGGGGTATTGACTTTATGGGTCCCTTCCCGAATTTCAACGGGTTCTTATATATTTTGGTGGCAGTTGATTACGTCTCAAAGTGGATTGAAGCTATTACAACACGAACAAATGACCATTCGGTTTGCAACACGAACAAATGACCATTCGGTTGTTTGTAAATTTATTCAATCCAACATCTTCTCTCGTTTCGGCATCCCGCGTGTTATTATAAGTGATGGTGGTTCACATTTCAAAAACTTTAATTTCGGGAAATTGTTGAAGAGGTATAGCGTGAATCACCGGATTGCCACACCTTACCATCCGCAAACGAGTGGACAAGTCGAAGTGTCCAATCGTCAAGTCAAAGAAATACTCATGAAGACGGTTAGAACGGATAGGAAGGATTGGTCGAGCAAGTTGGATGATGCGTTGTGGGCATACCGAACGACCTACAAAACTCCGATTGGCACAACGCCTTACCGGATGGTTTATGGAAAGGGTTGTCATTTGCCAATGGAGTTAGCGCATCGGGCACATTGGGCAATTAAGACGGTAAATGCGGATTATGATGCGGCGGGGAAGATGAGAAAGTTACAATTGAGCGAGATAGAAGAGATTAGAGAGGAGGCGTATGAGTGTGCATCGGCTTACAAAGACAAGCTCAAGAAGGTACACGATGCAAAGTTGAGGAAGAAAACCTTTGAAGTGGGTCAAAAGGTTTGGTTGTACAATTCAAGACTCAAGATGTTTGCGGGCAAGCTTAAAAGCAAATGGATGGGCCCGTATGTTGTTCGGCGAGTTGGGAGGTTTGGTGATGTAGATATCCAAGATGAGTGATGTAGGGTAAAATACACATATTTGTCCTGTGTAGATTGTATAATTTTTGTGTAGGTTGTATTTGTTTTTATTTAGTTTTTACTATTATATTATATTATTTTGTGTTTTGCCAGGTCCTGGTGCAATTGGAGCAAAAACGAGTAAAAAGGAAATAACCAGCTACTTGAGCAGAGTGGGATGCCAGAAACCAAGTTAAAGTTGCCGCTATTTTCCTTGATTGGGTCGAGAGCAGTTATCTCTATACTATTTAAAAAAAGAATTAGAGGAAACCATATGAAAAAGAGGGGAGCCGCACTTCAGCAAATTACATATCCAACTTTAATTCAACAATAATTTGAGGGCAGACGAAATAGTTGGGCCGAAGCCCATTTATTTGAGGATTGGACGGACGACAAGGAGTAAAGGAGATATATCATCAGACGAAGAGAGGGGCTTTTTAAAAAAAATATTCTTTGGAGGCTGCCATATACGAAGATCACAGAGAAGTTTTAAAGGGACGATTTAAGGCAGCAGAGTTATACACTTCAAGATACAAGTCCGGGTTTCGCAAACGAGTTAGTTTTAGTTTTAATTCACTTTGTGTTATTAAAATTACGAACATGACTTATTTGTTATTCAAGACTTGTTTATTTTTCTTGATGTTGATTCTTGGCTAAAACCCTTTTACTACCTAGACTTAGTTGAATGGATTGATTAATGTTTTTACCGTTTTTTGTTAATTGCATGAATATTATGGGTTGATTGTGATTTGTAAAGGGTTTGATTTAATGATTTGATGTATATGCGTGCTTTGAGTTGGTTTATTGTTATTACTTGCTTCATATGATTCTTAGTGACGGTCTATATCACAACATAGAGTCATATTAGGGTTTAGGGTTTCGGTGAGTGTCTATATCACGTTAGAAAACCTTCACTCTTTAGGGAGAATCGGCCGATAACCTCTAGAAGTAAGTAGTAATAATTTGCTAAGTCTTAGTGTTCTACTAGTCCTAATACCTGGGAAGTGAGGGGCTATTGGTAGGTCTTACCCGGCGAATTGCTTTAGATAGGCCTTGGAAGAGGTTATGTCTTGGTTTACCTGTCGGTTTTATTAGTCTATCAAGTCAAATTAATTACTTCATACTACCCTAGATCTAGGATTGGAAAAGAATAGGTCAACATTAGGGTACTTACACAATAATTAGACAATTGGAAAAGCGTCTAATAACCGGTAGGATTAACGACCTAGGTAGCTCCACAGGTTTCTCCTTGAGAAGGGTCGAGGGGCCTCGATGGTTCTTAATAGGTTTAGTACTTTAAGATCCCGGTTCCATAACTCATGCATTTAACTTAATCGGTAATCTCTTAAAAACAATCCAGGATTCTTGTCTAGGTGGTCTCGTTCTCATATAAGAAAAGTTCACAGTCTTAATTCGTTTTTAGTTTAGCTCTAGTTTAATTTAGTAGTTTAATATAGATTTCCTTAGTTTTTCGTAACCCCCCCCCCCCCTCCAAAACAATTAAACAAGTTAAGTCGTGTCTGTCAGTGTCTAGTCAGAGTCTAGTTTACGTGATTTATAGAGTCTCGTGGTTCGATATCCGGACTTCCTAGGTTGTACTACATTGATCGGTACACTTGCCGATTGTGTGGTTTTAGGTCGAGTCTAGAATTAAAGCTTTGTAGTGTCTAGTTTAGAGAGTCTAATATAGTTAATTTTTATAGTCTGTTTAGCACACATCAAGTTTCTGGCGCCGTTGCCGGGGACTCTTGGCAATCGCGTTTTTTAGCTTTGATTAGACTTAATTGACATAATCTGTGCTACTTGTCTTTTGTTTTGTGTTTTCGTGGTGAGTCTTCTGAGTCTATCTGTGTTCTGTATATTGAGTCATAGGAGTCTAATTTTTTGTGTCTTCTATTTTTTCTGAGTTTTAAATATGTGTGAAATTTGTGGAGGGCCCCATTTTACAGTTAAATGCCCACAATATGAGGGGTCCTCTGCGTATTATTATGCTAACCCCTATGTGCAGCCGCAGACATATTATTCACAGGGGTATTCCTCGTACCAGTATGAGGAACCGTATCAGCAGCCTCAACAGCAAAATTTTGGAGTAAATGAGCAGGACCAGCTGAATAGGATAATGGGGTTGTTAGCTCAACTGGTAGCTACGGATGAGATTACTCATAAAATGTTTCAAGAACATGAAGTCCTGTTTCAAAATCACGAGTCTATACTCTCAGACATTCGATGTTCAGTAGAAGAAATGTCTAGGAAATTAGAAGAAGTAGAAGAAACGGAGAAGAAGGGCATCATTGATTTTGGCTGTGAAGAAGATGAGATTAAGATGCAGTTGGCTAATTGCGGGATAGTGAGAGAGAGTGATTCAGATGACAAGGAAGAACAAGAAGAGTGGCGAATTTACCAAGAATCATTAGTTAAGGAAGTAGATGTTGAAGAGGAATTAGATTTAGGTGATTCTTTGGAGAGTATGTTTGATGATGAGGTAAAAGTTGAACTAGAGAAAAAAGTGTTAAGTTGGGAAGATGAGTTTTTAAGGGAGTTAGAAGGTTTATCAGAATCTGAACAAGTAGGGGAATTTGACCCATTCGGTGATTTAGTAAATTTAGAAGCCCTACTAGAAGGTAAACCTGAGAAAATAAGTGAACCCTCACCGCACGTAGAAATTTAGTGTGGGGATCTTCCCAAGGAAGTAGAGGGAATGGTGGAAGATGAAGAACACCATAGTTGGCCCGTGGTAGGGGTAACTGAAGATTCAAGGCCACGGGAGAGGGCAAGAAAGAAAGAACCTGGAAACCGGAGATGGTTCTGGGTCGGAAGATGGGCGAAACCGAAAATGGAGCAATTAAAGTGCAACCACGACCGATCTTATCGTTACATGCCACGGATCCGGTCCATTCCGGGTAAGTTTAAATATTGGTGGTCTGACCCGTTTCAAAGTTTTATATTATTTTATAATTCCACCAATAAATTTTTAATTATTTTTGAGGACCGGGTGGAATTAAATGGGTTAGACCGGGTTCAACTCAAGGAAAAGCCTCCTGAATAAATTCAAGTGTGGGGAGGTTTTGTAAAGTTTTGTACTTTTGTCTATTCGGTTTTATAGTGTTTGTTTAGAGTCGTAGTTTTTGTATATTGAGTCTTAGTTAGTAGTTTTGAGTCAGTCTTTTGTTTAGAGTCGGTACTGCTTTGGTTTTTGCTTGTTTTTGTTTATGCAGGTTTGAATATGTACCACCCGTACTCAATCTCCATTCGGGTGATTTCGGAGCTGTTAATCAGATATCAGGCATTTTACCAAGCATGTTAGTTAGAGTCAGAGCCGATCGCGACCGAAATGCTATACAATCGAGCTGGATTGGACGAGAGTTTGGAGCATACGCGTTATTTAACCAGCTAAGTCCTTTCCATTTATGCCCTTAGTTTTTTTTATTTCTTATTTATTTTAGTCTTTTGAGTCGGTTTCCATCCTACATTGAGGGCAATGTAAAGTTTAAGTGTGGGGATGGGACTTTCGTTTAGTGTCTAGTTAGTAGAGTCTTGAGTCATAAAAAGTAGAAAAATACAAAAAAATCAAAAATTGAAAAAATCAAAAAAATCAAAAAAAAATTGAAAAATTAGAAAATGTCTTTCGAATAAAAAAGAAGTTTGCAAATTAAAGCGGAAAATGATAAAAAAGATGAACTTTTATTCGGGTTCAAATAATAATAATATGAGATTATAATAAATCGAGCTTGCGTCTAGTTTGGGATATGTGGATAGGCCCGGGTTTGGTTTTAAGTCCCTTTGAGTTAATATACCGTAATTGTCGGTCTGCCAGTGGGTTTTCGCCTGGGAAATATGGAAAATCAAAACTGCCAATAAGAGTATAAGGGGCACCGTTATAAGTTAAAACTGTTAGAGTTTGTGATCATGAAAAAAAAAGAATAAAAAGTGAGCTAGAAACTAAATGAAAGTAACACAGGTCTATGTAATCCGAGTTGGGGATAGCGACTCTACAGCCGGAATGCCTCTGGGATGTGTGAAATCGAATTGCCGATTAATAGTACCGAAACCTAAGTAATCTGTGGTTGGGGATAGCGACTCTACAGCCGGAATACCTCTTGGTTAGGGAAAGCATCGTCTAGACTCACGAGAGAAAAAAAAAAGAGAGAGAGAGAGAGCAAAAAAGCAAAGCAAAGCAAAAATAGAGAAAAGAAAAAAAAAGTTGATTGTAAACTCTCTTGGTTTTGATATAAGACGGTTGGGAATTGGTCAAATGATCGTTCCTTTAGTCCTATAAGCTTGAGGCAGGAGTAGGTGGACCATAGATTCTAGCGTGAGACCCTAGGTAGATTGACCGCACTTAAATTAAATTCACATGATAAGGGCTTAAGACCGGATTAGGGTTTAAGGGGACAAGTATATTCGCAATCGTGGCTAACGCAAGTTTTGGTTTTAATAAAATATACATATGCTTTTGACCCGAGTAATTATTTGTCTATGATTCCGTTGCATAATTCTTTTTCGAGGACGAAAAAAGAGTAAGTGTGGGGATATTTGATGTAGGGTAAAATACACATATTTGTCCTGTGTAGATTGTATAATTTTTTGTGTAGGTTGTATTTGTTTTTATTTAGTTTTTACTATTATATTATATTATTTTGTGTTTTGCCAGGTCCTGGTGCAATTGGAGCAAAAACGAGTAAAAAGGAAATAACCAGCTACTTGAGCAGAGTGGGATGCCAGAAACCAAGTTAAAGTTGCCGCTATTTTCCTTGATTGGGTCGAGAGCAGTTATCTCTATACTATTTAAAAAAAGAATTAGAGGAAACCATATGAAAAAGAGGGGAGCCGCACTTCAGCGAATTACAAACCCAACTTTAATTCAACAATAATTTGAGGGCAGACGAAATAGTTGGGCCGAAGCCCATTTATTTGAGGATTGGACGGACGACAAGGAGTAAAGGAGATATATCATCAGACGAAGAGAGGGGCTTTTTAAAAAAAATATTCTTTGGAGGCTGCCATATACGAAGATCACAGAGAAGTTTTAAAGGGACGATTTAAGGCAGCAGAGTTATACACTTCAAGATACAAGTCCGGGTTTCGCAAACGAGTTAGTTTTAGTTTTAATTCACTTTGTGTTATTAAAATTACGAACATGACTTATTTGTTATTCAAGACTTGTTTATTTTTCTTGATGTTGATTCTTGGCTAAAACCCTTTTACTACCTAGACTTAGTTGAATGGATTGATTAATGTTTTTACCGTTTTTGTTAATTGCATGAATATTATGGGTTGATTGTGATTTGTAAAGGGTTTGATTTAATGATTTGATGTATATGCGTGCTTTGAGTTGGTTTATTGTTATTACTTGCTTCATATGATTCTTAGTGACGGTCTATATCACAACATAGAGTCATATTAGGGTTTAGGGTTTCGGTGAGTGTCTATATCACGTTAGAAAACCTTCACTCTTTAGGGAGAATCGGCCGATAACCTCTAGAAGTAAGTAGTAATAATTTGCTAAGTCTTAGTGTTCTACTAGTCCTAATACCTGGGAAGTGAGGGGCTATTGGTAGGTCTTACCCGGCGAATTGCTTTAGATAGGCCTCGGAAGAGGTTATGTCTTGGTTTACCTGTCGGTTTTATTAGTCTATCAAGTCAAATTAATTACTTCATACTACCCTAGATCTAGGATTGGAAAAGAATAGGTCAACATTAGGGTACTTACACAATAATTAGACAATTGGAAAAGCGTCTAATAACCGGTAGGATTAACGGCCTAGGTAGCTCCACAGGTTTCTCCTTGAGAAGGGTCGAGGGGCCTCGATGGTTCTTAATAGGTTTAGTACTTTAAGATCCTGGTTCCATAACTCATGCATTTAACTTAATCGGTAATCTCTTAAAAACAATCCAGGATTCTTGTCTAGGTGGTCTCGTTCTCATATAAGAAAAGTTCACAGTCTTAATTCGTTTTTAGTTTAGCTCTAGTTTAATTTAGTAGTTTAATATAGATTTCCTTAGTTTTCCGTATGTTGGGAGGTTTGGTGATGTAGATATCCAAGATGAGCAACCACTGAAACAACAAACGGTGAACGGTCACCGGTTGAAGCCATACTTGGAAGGGAACGACATCAACAACTTGGAGCTTGATAAAGCGGGCTACATCTTACGCCCAGTAGATGATGAACAACCATAAGAGGCCCAGGTTTGGTAGTGTAAATAGTTAGCTTTTTGTTTAGCTTGTTTTGTATAGTTTGCATAGTTACCGTACTCGCTTGAAGCTTGGTTTGAAACAAGTGTGGGGACATTCGGGTCACGAATTGCTCTAACATTGTGTTGAGGACAACACGGGATTTTCGAGGGGGTAGGGTAATTCTTACATGTTTTTGAAAAATTTTAAAAACACAAAAAAAATCGAAAAAACTGAAAAAATTATAAAAAATATACTTAAAATTCAAGTTTTTGGCGAAATCAGGGTTGCCCAGGTACCACCGTAATTTACGGTGGTACCGTAAGTTACGGTGGAGGTCAAGGAAATTTGGGCTTTACGGTGATTCGCTACTGTTTTACGGTAAGGATATTGTTCCAGGTTCCACCATAAGTTACGATGATACCGTAATTTACGGTAGACCTGGAAGTCAGAAGGGTCGATCCGGTTTCTGCATTTATAAAAAAAAATAATAATAATAATCAGTTACGAGAATTAACCCCATCCACTCCTTTTCTTTCATTCTTCTTCTTTATCCATTCTCATCTATCATTTTCAAAAGACCCACAAAATCCCCAACTTTCAATCCTTCCTGTCTCTCTCAATTCTTAACCAAATCAAGTGAAATCTAGGTCTAACTTGGCTAATTTTTCACATACTTTCTGATTTTGAGAAGAGATTTGCGAAAAAAACAAAGCTTTCTGGTCCGAATTACAAACCCTAGGTCCGAAAATTTTGGGGGTTTTTGAAGTTCTTGCTTCACTTGTGTTTCTAGCATCTTCAAACAAAGATATGGAAGTTTATTTGCTATGTTTTGATAATGCATTGTGAAAAGTAAGGTTATTTGTGTTAATTGTTCATACCCACTTGCTTGTTCTTAGATTTTGTCATAAAAATTGTTAGTTGAACATTGTTATGGGTTGTAGATGTAGGATTGATGGTAAAGTAGTGAATTTTTTTGGGAATCTTTACAATGTAGAGACACCATGCCCAATTTTTGAAAAAAAAAATTTATAAATTCTTGGTTCACTAGCATCTACAACCATAGTAACAAGCAAGTGTGGGGATATTGTGGCGAAAAGGGTCTAAATTATTATTGTGTTTGGTTGTGTTGTTTGCTCTAATGTGTGTAGAAAAATGGTACGAATGAAAGAAAGAGCCGGAGCAAGTTCGTCTTCGTCTAAAGATAAGGGCAAGCAACCGGAACAACAACCGAGAAAGAGACAATATTTGGGTCGAGTTGATGAAAGTGAAAGTGAGGAAGAAATGGAGTTGGACCCGGCTAATAAGCCGAAATGGGAATCGGGTCCTCTAGATGACCAACCAGAGGAGTGGCAACCAACACTTTTTCATGATAGTATGAACCGCTTAAAGAACAGGGCTGCCGCATTCATTTGTGAGAGGGAGGTGAGAGAAGTTGAATTTGGGCCATTTGGTGTGTTTGCCAAATTTCGCGCTCTAGGATGGGAGGGGGCGCTGAGTTGTTATGATAAGGATAGCAAGAATCTGTTTATGACTGAAATTCAAGAATGGATGGCGACGCTCAAGTGCAACAGATACGATAGGCCGTCACAAATGAAGTTAATGGGTATGGTGAATGGGATTCCGGTAGAGATGTCGTTTTACACACTAAAGAAATTGGGAAAATATGATAGTCTACCGGCTCGCGAGTATATGATACCTAGTCTTGATGACCTTTTGCTTAAACCGGAGAAGCATGTTCGTTGGAACGATATGTTAGCAGTGTTATTTTTGCCCGGTACTTACAGTGGAGTCTTGTACAGGAGGAATTTGAAGATAGAAGCAAAGTTGTTGCTAGCAATCTGCATTTTAAATGTCATTCCGCGAAGGGGGGATAAGGAGCAAGTGAGGTACCCGGAAGTACCCGTCCTCTATTCGCTACTCAATGGGTCTCCGTGTTTTCCAATCCGATATTTGATCATGAACCACCTCTGGATTTGTCGAAACAAGTTGGGAAGAGATATTATCCCGTATTGCCGAATTATCACGGGATTGATGAAGCAGCAAAAGGCAATCACGTCAGAGGATAAAGGGGCACCAAAAAGGCATCAGCCTTTTACTCTAGACAAGTTGGGGATTGGTTGGACTTACACGCAATCGGAACGGTACCATAAACTCAAGTCGGAGGGGCAGAGGTGGAGAGCATTAAAAGTGGGTGCAAGGGATCTTCTACCGGGCGAAGCGGATGAGCCGGAAAGTGATGCGGAAGCTCCAAGTGGTGATGATGATTATGCGGATGAGCCGCATGGCGGTGAAAATGTGAATGTAGGCCAAGGGGGCCTAGGTAGAGGTTATGGTGGTGCCTTTTACGATTACACCAAACGTTCCTATGTGCCGAATTGGGCTTACGATGGCACGATGCAAGAGGTTATCGAAAACCAACGTCCTCCGGCACCCATTTTTAAGTCATGGTCGGGTTCGGAGCGGACGTTATTTGATCAACATACAATGATGAGTGCAAGCATGGAGCGGTCTTTGAAACAAAATTTTAATCGTCAAGAGGCATGGAATCGCACACACGCGTATTCCCATGAATTAGAAATGAATAATCGATACCACGATGACCAAGAAAGAAGAATGCATGAACGACAGTTGAACCTTGTGGTAATGTATAAGTTGAAGATGATTGTCCTGAAATTGGGAAGAAATGAGTGAGTGGTGGAATTGTAGTAGAAGGATTGAAAGTGATTGCAGGCTCTTCTTGAGTGGTAATGGTTTGAGTGTGGAGCTTTTGGATGATGTGAAAGATATTTAGCGATCAAAGCCTACTATAACCATACATTGGGGTCAATGTATCCCAAGTGTGGGGATGGGGGAAATTTTTGAAGATTTTGAAAAAATTTTAAATCAAGCAAAACAATGTGAGAATTTGAACACCCTAGATTAAACCCAAATGATGCACCGGCAACCCTTATTACCCCTTTATTCTTGGTGAGAGTTGAAGCCACACATGTAAATAAATAATACTTGTCTTTGATGAGAGTGGCAACGGGTGGGGGTGCATTAGAACTTGTGCCTTGATACGGTTTGAGTCCTTAGTTGGATATGAATGCGAAAAGGATAAGGGCATTTAGGTAGCCTCGTCTTTAGTGTGTGTGAGTGTGGGATTTGGGGGGTTGGACCTCATAAGTTATATATATGAGCATGGTTGCGAGAGGGGTGGGGGGTTTGGACATTTAGTTGCCCAATTTTGTGCCTAAAAGCCTATCATTTGTTTCCCCCTAGCTAGTTACCGAAAAATTTACCCAACTTGACCCGGTTTTATAGTGTTAGTGATTGTTTAGTAGTATGTATTTTTATTTGATGTTATGTTGAAAGTTATGTTTAAAAAAAAAAGAAAAAAAAGAAAAAAATCAGAAAAAGCAAAGAAAAAAAAAGAAAAGAAAAAGAGAAGGGATGTTTAGTTATCTTGTATATAGTAGTTACGTTTGATAGTTGTTTGTTTGTTTCTTTGTGTAATAAAAGACCGGGTCAAGTTTTCGCCACTTCATATATATTCCATTTCCTACCCGTACACCTAGCCACGTTACAACCTTAAAAGTCCCTTTGATTTGCATTCATGTCTGGCACTTGTTGGGAGAATGATCGATTTAGGTACAAGCCTATAGTTGTGCAACCACCCGTTAGCCTTTGTGTGTCTAGCTTACAATTGCTAGTGCTTACTTGTTACCGAGAGGAGAGACTTAGCGAGGGGTGCGTTATTTTGGGGTGTTAAAAAGGGGTTAGTAAAAGGACTACATGTTTCTGTTTGGTTTACATTGATCGCTTGTTTTGAAAACGGTTTGATGAGTTGCTTGGGACAAGCAACGGTTAAGTGTGGGGATGTGACGGGTGGTCCATAGGACAACCCTTAATGATGTTAAAAGACGAATTTATCCTTCACTTAATCGCGTAATTATCTTGAACTAGATGACTACGGTTGCTTATGTTTCAGGTGCGGTTCGGGAGCTAAAAAGGGATAAAACGTAGCTTTGGACGGTTTGGAGATGGACGGGTCGTGCGTGGGAGGAATGAAGAAACAAAACACACAAGTCAGGGCTCCACCGATTTACGGTGGCCACCGTAATTTACGGTGGCCCTGAAACATCTCCAAATCCCACCGTAACTCAGGAGACACTCACCGTAACACCTTGAAGACCACCGTAACTTACGGTGGTACTGTAAGTTACGGTGGAGTCTGCGCAGAATTTTGTAACTGCCTCATTTAATCAGTTTTTGGGTGTCTTTTCACATTATCTCATCATTGGACGTTTCTCTGGCATTTTGGGGGCGATTCTGGCTGGTTTTGCTTGGTTCCAAACATTTCTAAACAATTAGTTTGTGTTTTCGATTCGTATGAACATTAAACTTGTTGCTATGATGATTCACCAAGCTATGTGTGGCTAAACTTATGGTGATCATCCTAAATTGAAGGTTTGTCTATGACTTTTGTGTTTGGATTCGTATTTCTAGAATAATAGACTTGCAATGTTTGTTTGTTTATTATGGTGCATGAATGTTTGTTTGTAAATTGTTGATTGATGTTATGATCATATTCTAAACTGTACGTTCTTGGTGTCGCTGACAATCGAGATATCACGGGAGGGATTAGGGTTGGATATTAGTCAATTGGTTATCGGGTAACAACCTCGCGTTTTCATAATCCGAGTACTTAGTTCCCTTTTATCACGAATAAACAATCATACATGAATCATGTCTATGTGATTCTTTCTAGTGAATTTAAACACAATTGTCAAAAGCAAACCGGAAGTTTAGGATGGCCGCTTGTTCCTAATCTGTTTACAAAACCAATCTTTGATCCGCAATTTAGTTAGTTAATATTAGTTCTTACAACCAAAACAATCAACTCTTGAATTTTAATTTCTGCAATTTAGGGTAATTTTAGTTAAAGTGCAAAGCTATAAAATCAACACATTTTTCACATACTCCCTGAGTTCGATACCCATTTACCACTATCTATAGCTGTTATTTGGATTAAATTTGCGTGTACTACGACAACACGTCAGGGATGATCAGGAATCATCCCATAGACTTCCTTGTCATGATCTTGTTGCATCACAATGGGTATATAAAGAACTCCAATGTTGCAACATTGAACTCATTCATTTGCAAAGTTCACAACTTCATTTTTGGAGCTCCCCTGATCAGCAACAAGCTTTCTTAGGATCCCTAGTCGTGCTTAGGACTCTTGTAAGTGTACTTAACCTTTCTTAATTCAGTTTTGCTTAGTTAATTAGCTTAAAGTCAAACCGTCGTAAAATTTCACACTCTAACTAGGTCAATTGTCGAGTCAAAGTTTATCTTAAAAAGTCAACAGAAAGCTTATTTTCAAATTAACGCATAATTAGCAATGTAGATGCTATGCAACCTGTTTTATCATTAATATAACTTGGTAATTAATTTAAGAACATGTCGAAACATGTTCAACTCGACAATTTTCAGTTTAAGCTCGGATTGGAACCGAAAGTCACATACTTTGACTTCTGCTTTGACTTTCAGTTCTGACCCATTAGAAATTAGAGCATAGTTTAGAAATGCCTTAGAGCTTATTTAGGACCAGGTTTCATATAAGTATAACCCTCTGTGATTATACAACTTGGTTCATTAGTTATCCAATTCATATGCATATTTCCGTTAAATGCCTAAATGTTGACTATTATGCCCTTTTGAACTAAAAACATGATTTTTGAAAAAGTAAATGGGTAGAGACCTTAGTTACTGATTTATAAACTTGCACCTAAAATTTGACATCAGTTTGAGGTCTAGATTAAGAGTTATGCTCATTAGCGTAATTAGAAAGCTTTTTAGTAATTAAACGGTGTAATTAGCGTATAGCCTATCTAAACCCGATTTTTGATACCAAACTTTTTACCCACTGATATAAAATAATATTTTGGGATTTTTGAATATTTTTATTTATTTTTAGGCTGAACATAACCTAGAGTTCTAAGCTTAACTCGGTAGTTGTCGGTTTTACCCTTTTAGGCTATAAAATGAGTTTTACCAAACCTTTTTGATACCAAACCATTTTCTACTGATCTAATATGATAAATAAAATATTTTAAGCCTTCTGGAATAATAAAAATATCAGCTTTCCTTTAAGAACCCGGAAATAGCTCAAAATCGCCTTTTTAAGCATTTTTACGCGTTTTAAGCGCATAGTATGTATTAAAACCATTTTAGATATATAAGACTTGATACCTACTAATGTTTTAAATAAATTTCTATACTTTTGCAGTAAGTAAAAGTTTTTGAAGTCAAATTCCAGCTTTGACCTTTAAACCTTAGGTGAAATTACCAAAATGCCCTTACGGTGCATAGTATGGTTAGAAATGATAAATTTCACATATAGGTTATACCCTACTGATATAACTTAGTAAATTAAGTATTTTTACTGATTACATCAGACCCGAAACTCAGATTTATAATTAAACTCTTTTATAACCTTTAAAATGACCAAAATACCCCTACGGGGCGTAATTTGAGTTTAAATCCGTTTTGGGCATAATAGAAGATATCTTACTGATGTCACAACATATTTAAGGCATATTCACTTAGGAAACCTGCATATGACTCTTATGGTTACTCGTTACGCACTTTTCGCGTTCAGATCGGCTTATGTAACTAGTGTGCATATATTAGCCGAAACGGGTCAAACCATATCATTTTTGCCTCAAAATCCAGAATGTGTTTAAGTTACCCTTATTAAAAAAGTATACAAGCTTTTCGGGTCTAAACCACATTCTAATCCGGTTCTCGCCTAACCATGCGTTTTGAACCGTATCCTCCTTTAAAACTAACCGGTCTAAGCATAGGCTTAATTAAGACCCGTTAGGAATCTAATAGGTTATTAAAAACCTTCGTTCCAGATTTAGGAGCCCAGTAAAAGCTATCTGTACTTGCTTGGTGGTATACGGCTGGGATTGAATTTATATTTAGCTCAGGTAAATACTCTTAACTTATTTTCCCTATACGGGCTTGGGATACGGTACTATAAAAGTACCGCTTGGTCGGGTGTGTGTAGTCATTTAAATCGGATTGTGATTAATGTATTTGCATGACCCGTTTAATATGTATTATTTGGTGTATGGCCTTTGGGGGTTAAATGACCATGTCCCGGATATCCTTGGCATCATTCAAAGAAATGGCTACGACCTAAGCACGGGGTGTAGGCGTACACCTGACAGATGCATATGTAAAAACTGGTAATCCACTTAAAGGAAATAATCCTTGTGGGCATTATACCTGTGGCATGTCAGTAAATCTAGAGCGGCCCTACAAACCGGCCCTGACGGACGACAAATAAGTAAAACTTTATACAAGATTATTTTTAAATAATTGTCCCAACTTATAAAAGATATTTTTGCCTAAGTGCATTCAAATCAATTTTTAAACATTTTCAAAATGGGTCAGTTAAGTTGTATTTACCAGTGTAAACTGACGTATTTTCCAAAAAGGCTAAGTGCAGGTACTATACGTAATAGGCTGGCTACTCCAGACATCAATAATCAAGTCTCGCAAGCTCTAGATGTTAAAGTCTGTTGAACAAAGTTTCCTTTTTATTTGATCCGCCTGTGGATCTGTCTCAACTATTTTGTGATACTTAATATTACAATTTTATTCAGTTGAAATATATCTATCTTTTGCTTCCGTTGTGCATTTAAATTTGTGTTGTTTGACTATGATGATATCAACTACGTCACGATACTCCCCACCGGGCCCACCGGTAATACGTGGAAATATCGGGGTGTGACAGGTTGGTATCAGAGCCAACACTAAGTGAATTAAACACTAGCCTTTTGTGTTTAATCTCAGTTACACAATTGCACATTCTTTGATTCTCGAGTCTAGACAAAGAACTTAGGACAAATCCTGATTCGTTTTATTTTGTCCTTATTTGTTTCCTTTGTTATTTTTCTGATTAGCCCTCGCAGGGGCAAGTCATTTCAGTTAGAAGTCCCGTTTAGGGCAACCATGTACTTGTTTAAATATTAATGGAACGGTTAGATTTATGATAACGTTCCTATTATAAGATCTACCATTATAATAAAATGGCAAAATCTAAAAAGGACAAGACCTAGCCATATGTCACCTTAAGACAGGGCCAAGATGGTAGTTCCTCAATTAGATTAAGATCCTTGCTAACATCTCAATCTAGGATTGTTCTGCATTAAATATTAAAAAGAATCTTAAAGGTAAAACCTAGCCTACATGTCGTTGCAGACATGGCCAAGATGGTAAAACCTATTCAAAAGATTCAAAACCTTGTTAACATCTGAAAGCATATTAACATGCTTGACTAATGTGATTCGATAAAATCACATAAGTCATTCTTAAATTGGGTTATTCTAAATTCCCTTATTTATATAATCATCCCTTAAGGATGAAGTGCCCACAGGCTATAATTAACGTCCTCTGGGACTAAAGACAGTGGTAGCCTACAACTCCCTGTCAAGAAAAGGTAATGAACTTTGATTCAAACCTTAATGCCTCGATTCCATAAAATCTGGGCTTATAAACTAAACTTGTCTATGTGACTAGGCCATTTGTGCTATTATTAACTTGTAAATTAGGATTTATGATAAAGATCCTGAATAATTATATATTTAACAAATTAACTAAAATGGCTATTAAAAACCATGCTTAATAAATCGTCAAGAACGATAGTACTGTATAGGCTTCCAAATAAACCTTGTCCTTATTTGATTTTATGTAGCAATTAAAGCTACATGGCTAGGTCAGAAGAGGGAAACAGTCATCCGGTGGAAAACCATGACAATGCTAAGATACATGTGACCGGTGTGGAACTGCAATCACTGATAGATAATGCTATTGCAAAAGCTATGGAGCGACAGTATAATGAATCTAGTGGGACGCATAGTAGAACCTCTTCAGTACCCCACTCTAAATATGTCCCTAAAACTCATTCAGAAGCTCACAGCAAGCCACCCTCTAAGAAAGATGAACCAAAGAAAGATGATGATCGACATTCCTCAAACTAAAACAGTGTTCCATCCAAGAGGATAGTGTTTGATAATGAACCACGTACCAAGTCTTGTACCTATAAGTACTTTGTTTCCTGCAAACCCCGGGATTTCACTGGGGAGAAAGGGGCAATTGATTGTATGACCTGGTTAGATGAGATGGACACAGTAGTTGACATCAGCGGTTGTGCTGAAAGGGATGTAGTGAAGTATGTATCCCAATCATTCAAGTGAGAGGCATTAGCGTGGTGGAAGTCTCTTATTCAAGCTGCTGGAAAGATCCCACTCTACAATCTGACATGGGATCAGTTTGTTGCTCTCATTAAAGAGAAT
Organism: Helianthus tuberosus; assembly: GCA_030545235.1. NCBI lineage: Eukaryota > Viridiplantae > Streptophyta > Magnoliopsida > Asterales > Asteraceae > Helianthus > Helianthus tuberosus. Next base: position 3,595 of record JARYGA010006559.1, on the reverse strand, counting down.
TACTGCCCTCGGCATGAGGTTGAAAGGATTGAGTCAGATTTCTTATCATTGGTAATGAAGAATCTAGATTGTCAAGCTTACCTCACCAGTTTCAATACCCTGTCTAGGCTAGTTCCGTATCTGATAACACCGGAACCCAAGCGAATTGCTCGCTTCATTGGGGGTCTGGCCCCAGAGATAAAAGCCAGTGTTAAGGCATCTAGACCTGCTACTTTTACATCAGCAGCTGATCTATCTTTGTCTCTTACCTTAGATGCGGTCAGGTTAAGATCGCTAAAGAATTCTGAAGAAAGTAAGAGAAAGCGTGAGGATGATAACTCATGAGGATCGGAGAAGAAGCACAAAGGAAACACTGATTCCAAGAAGTTTGGGTCTGGAAAGAATAGTCAACGAATAGAGGAAAAGTCAAAGTGCACGACTTGCCAAAAACGCCACTTTGGAAAATGCAGGCTTGAGTCCAAATCTCAGTCAGGATCACCTGCACGTGGGTTATGCAAGTCTAAAGAGCACAAGACAGTAGACTGCCAGAAGATTAAGGATGCTACGTGCTACAACTGCAATGAGAAAGGGCACATTAAAACCAACTGCCCTAAATACGCCAAGAAGCCTGAAGAGGCCAAGAAGACCAATGCAAGGGTCTTCTGGATGGATGCAAGGGAAGCTGTTCAGGAAGACAATGTGATCACAGGTACCTTTCTCATAAATGATGTTTACGCAAGAGTATTATTTGATTCAGGAGCTGATAAGTCGTTTGTAGATAATAAGTTTTGTAAGTTGCTGAATTTACCTGTTAAAACCTTAAGTGTGAAGTATGAGGTTGAATTAGCCGATGAAACCATAGAAACCGCATCAACCGTGTTAGATGGATGTGTTATATCCATTAGGAACCACTCTTTTTTATTGTCCTTACTTCCTTTGAAGTTAGCCGGTTTCGATATAGTTATAGGCATGGACTAGTTATCCCATAACCAAGCCTAGATCGTCTGCAATTAGAAGCAAGTGGTGATTAAGACTCCGTCTGGTGAGTCACTTACCATTCAGGGAGATACCCATTATGGACTGCCTGAGCAAGTGTGTATGCTCAAGGCATCTAGATGTTTGAAGAAGGGTTGTGTCATTTATATGGCACAGGTGACTATTGATGAGCAGAAGACCAAGGTTGAAGATATTCCTGTCATTTCTGAGTACCCTGAAGTTTTCCCAGAAGAACTACCTGGTTTACCACCAGATAGGCAAGTAGAATTCAGAATTGACATAATCCCTGGAGCAGCGCCTGTCGCGAGAGCGCCTTATAGATTGGCACCAACAGAGATGAAGGAATTGAAGACGCAGCTAGATGATTTGCTAGCCAAAGGTTTCATTAGACCTAGTTCGTCTCCATGGGAAGCACCTATCCTATTCATCAAGAAGAAGGATGGATCGATGCATTTGTGCATCGATTATCGTGAGCTTAATAAAGTCACTATCAAGAATAGGTATCCTTTGCCTAGGATCAACGATCTGTTCGATCAATTACAAGGGGCAAGCTACTTCTCTAAGATTGATTTGAGGTCAGGCTATCATCAATTGAAGGTTAAAGATGAAGATGTACACAAGACTGCATTTAGGACTCGTTATGGTCGTTACGAGTTCCTAGTAATGCCTTTTGGGCTCACTAATGCACCTGCAGCGTTCATGGATCTCATGAATCGTGTCTGCAAGCCATACTTGGACAAATTTGTTATCGTCTTCATCGATGACATTCTCATTTACTCCAAGAGTCAAGCTGACCATGAGAAGCACCTCCGTTGCATTCTGAAACTGCTTCAACAAGAAAAGCTCTATGCCAAATTTTCAAAGTGTGAATTTTGGCTTCGTGAAGTCCAGTTTCTTGGACATGTTGTTAGTGAGCGTGGTATCCAAGTAGATCCCGCTAAGGTTGAAGCTATCATGAATTGGCAAGAGCCAAAGACGCCTACAGAAATTCGTAGCTTTCTAGGTTTAGCAGGATATTATAGGCGATTTATAGAAAACTTCTCAAGGATTGCTGCACCCCTAACTTCGTTAACGTGTTAGAATATTAAGTTTGACTGGGGTCCTAAGAAGCAGGAATCCTTTGATATCCTTAAGCAAAAGTTGAGCAATGCTCCAGTATTAACATTGCCTGAGGGAATAGATGAATTTGTGGTATATTGTGATGCATCACACACTGGCATGGGATGTGTGCTTATGCAGAAAGGCAAAGTCATTGCTTATGCTTCGCGTCAGTTAAAGGTGCACGAAAAGAATTATACCACCCATGACTTGGAGTTGGGTGTCGTTGTATTTGAAATAAAACTTTGGAGGCATTATTTATATGGCATCAAGTGTGTGATCTATTCTGATCACAAGAGCCTCCAGCACCTGTTTAACCAAAAGGATTTGAACATGAGGCAGCGACGTTGGATGGAAACTTTGAATGATTATGATTGTGAGATAAGATACCATCCTGGCAAGGCGAATGTAGTCGTCGATGCCTTAAGTCGGAAGGAAAAAGTGAGGCCTATAAGAATTAATGCCAAGAGCATAGAGATAAAGAATAGTTTGAATGAAAGGTTGTTAGCTGCGCAAAAGGAAGCTGTATTGGAAGCTAACTATCCTGATGAAAAGCTAGGAGTAACTGAAGAGCAGTTATCCTATGGCAAGGACGGAATCCTAAGGTTACATGGACGAATATGGGTTCCAGTTTATGGAGGACTTCAGGATGTTATCCTCCAGGAAGCCCACAGTTCTAAATACTCCGTTCATCCTGGAGCTGATAAGATGTACCAGGATCTGAAAGAAAATTATTGGTGGATAGGCTTGAAGAAGTCTATAGCTGCCTATGTAGCTAAATGTTTGACGTGCGCGCAAATCAAAGCTGAGCATCAGAAGCCGTCAGGTTTGCTACAACAGCCTGAACTTCCCACCTGGAAGTGGGAGATGGTGACAATGGATTTCATCGCCAAGTTGCCAAAGACAAAGAAAGGAAATGATACTATATGGGTGATAGTAGATAGACTGACTAAGTCAGCACATTTCCTACCCATTAAGGAGACTTATAGCTCCGACATATTAGCCCAATTGTACGTAGATAAGATTGTATCTCTGCATGGCGTACCAGTGTCTATTATCTCTGACAGGGATACTAGATACACATCACATTTTTAGAAAAGTTTCCAACAGTCTTTGGGCACGCGCTTGAATTTTAGTGCAGCTTACCATCCTCAGACGGATGGGCAGAGTGAGCGTACCATCCAAACTTTGGAAGACATGCTTCATGCATGTGTGATTGACTTAGGTGGTAGTTGGGATAAGCACCTGCCATTGATCGAGTCTCCTATAACAATAGCTACCATACAAGCATTAAGGCAGCGCCTTTTGAGGCATTATATGGTAGAAAGTGCAGAACGCCTATTTGTTGGGCAGAAGTAGGAGAAGCTCAGTTATCAGGACCAGATATAGTCCTTGAAACAACAGACAAGATTGTCCAAATTCGTGACCGCCTGAAAGCTGCCAGGGATAGGCAGAAAAGTTATGCTGATAAAAGGCGAAAACCTCTAAAGTTTGAGGTTGGTGATAAGGTTTTGCTTAAAGT
>JARYGA010006558.1:0-27201 GCA_030545235.1 Helianthus tuberosus | reverse complement strand
TAACCACTGCCTACCTCTACAGTTTTCTTCAACTCATCCACCATCTTCTCTACATTTTTCTGTAGTCTTTCTTCATCTCTCTTCCTCAAACTCGCTGTCATCACTTCTCTGGTTTTATTATCCAATTTTGAAAGATAATCTTTATCTGCTTCTTTCTTCGAGTAATATTCTCCAGAAAGAGGAATAACTGCAAGTAGATCTTCATAAACCACCATACTCGAATCTACAACCGGATTTCCTTTGTAATCGGTGTAGCATTCTATCTTCGTGTCCCATCTTCCCATTCTCCTAGCTTCATCGTAATCTTTTTGCATTTCATCTAATCTGATATCTGCAAAACGTCTTTCTCTATATGTTTTCTCTTGAACAGGTTCAATTTTCTTTTCAGCAACCAAAGCAAGTTTTTCTTTTGGAAGATATTTATTCTAGTTAAATCCTTCGTCTCCTTCAATCGTCACTAAAGCTTGTGTCTTTTCCCTTGATGATCCTTCACCAATTTGCTTTAGATTTAATTTGGACGATTGTTCACTGTTTTTATGATAAATGACCTTCTTATAGTAGTCATCATGAAATGGATTGACATGATCAGCTACTTCTCGGTTGACACACTCTCTTTTGAAATGACCTTTCTGCTTACATCGAAAGCATGTAACCTTCGACTTATCAAATCCCAACTTTGTATTTGAACCTTCAAGACACTGTCTGCCTGTTATCTCCATAAAATGTTATGCTCTCCTAATGCCACTAGCCAAACACCAATGAATGTCGATAAGCTCCATCTCTTCTAGGTCTAGCTGATCATAGTCTCCCTTTGTCATTTCAGGGTTTTCGATCCTACCCGCCACCAGACTCTCATGTATGACCCTTACTTCTATTTAATGTTTTTATATTAGTTTCAGGTATAAATGTGTAATTACGATTACACGTACATATGAAAATACGAGTTAATAAAAGCTTTTCTCAATAAAAACAATACAACATAATATGTAAGAGTTTGTCATTAAAATTGACGACGAAACAATGTGCGGAAGCTTGTATCTTGATCGTGTTCGGTTCTTTGTTGAGCTTGATCGTCCTCCCGTACTATAAGTTATACCAACAATTCATAAAACATGAATTGAATTAGTCATACGTAGTTTAAAACGTGTTTAAACGAGTTCGCAAGGAAAAACTGATTAAAATAAAAAAAAATCGCTGAAACAGTGCGCCGTCGCGCCACGCACCGGCACCACATTGCTCCCTCGCGTGGCGCGAGGGGTATCTTTTTCTAGCAGGTTTGTTTTTTGAGACCTGCATTTTCCCAGCAATACCAGTTTTTACGGAAACGGCCATAACTTATTCGTTATTGATCCGTTCTACACGATTCTTTTTCCTATGCGATCGTAATTTGATCCTCCATCACATGGAGTTAAAATCTGACATCCGGATTAACTATTTTCTGGATTTTAAGCCCTAGGCTTAAAATTCAATTCCCGTTTCGTAATTCATTAACCATACTTTTTTCTCATTGACTATAAAATCATAAACTACTACTTTAACTCCCAATCTTTAACTTATACTTGGTACTTAGTGAATTACGTGGCCATTTTTCGAGTTATGCGCGTAATTCGTTTTGACCCGTTTAGAGCAATTTTTATGCATTTAAGCATCAAACTCGCTCTTCTCTTTTCACACTTCGCATTCCCACTTTAAATAACTACTTAAATTCCACCACAACTATTTTTGTGGTGGACTTAACATAATGAATCAATTATCCTAAATTTTTACCTTTCGGTTAGTCATTTTACGGAAAAGACCCATTCTTAGGCATTTGACCCACGAAGTTTATGCCTATAACTTTTATGCTTATCTAAGGTTTACATTACCATAATACATGTTCCTAAACAACCCATAGGGGTCGTTTGCCCGATTTACCCATCAAGGGCGTTTTGGTCAACATTAGTCCCTCATTTTACGACGAAGGACTTTCACTAAATATTTGACCAGAATCGCACGTTTACTTTAATCTTATTTATGCGTACCTGGCTCGGATCAACATATTGACCCGTTTTATTACCTAGTCTCGATAAATTGCTAACTCATAGCATCGCTAATTCATAAGTCGTTTTATCCTGTGTGCATAAGACTCGACAAACACTTATTAGTCGTTAATTGTCAAATGGTATCAACATTACCATTTGATCCGTTTGGTCTAAATGACCAAACATTTTGCACTTATAATTGAATGGTATTTATTTACCATTTCATTAAGTAACTCATTTCGGATTTCTCACCCTTTAGCCATGTCTCTTAAACCCATTTTTTACACGTTTAACCCAACATGACTTATGCCACTTGGTGTAGTTTTAAACTTCAACTTTTATCTACTTATACGTGACTAATTCACCGTTTTCCCTTTTTATTCGTTTAGGCTTACTTATAAAGTAACCGTTCGAAAACTCTTTTTTATTTATGTCATCTCATGATCAAATTACCATTTCGCCCCTTTTTTACCATTAAACATGGTTTTTCATCTTTTGATATGTTCCGACCCGTATCGTTTCGTGTCAGAACCATATTTCGAATATAACTATCGTCGTATTTATAACCTGTAAATAAATACATATCTTACAGATAGGATGTAAGCTTTACTTACCTTGCATCCGATTTTGCTCTTTTTCCGCGTATTCAATCTGTTTGACCCGCTTCTTTCCTAAGCCTCCACCTAGCTTGTCAAGTGTTAAACTATCATATAATATTCACAAGGTGGTTAGGTTAGTCACTCTAGATCACAACCCTTATGCCTTATGAACCTTTATACTACTTTTCTTATCGAACTCTATCATAGGTCAGTTTGACTTTCAAAAGTCAAACCGGCTTATAACATATGAGATTGAACAACTAAGTTTGACAAACAATTGTTGGCATTCTGCCATTTACTCGGTAAGCACTATTCTTAGGCCACCTTTTTAATTATCCTTTAATCCGAGTTCATGCTATTATTAACACTAAGTTAGCTTAGTTCTCGATTATCAAAGACATTTTATTTCTTCATTACACAAAATCTACGGGTTTTCATCTATAAGTGAAACCCGTTTCATCATGTTATTAGGCATTCATCGGGATACCTAATCTAATCAAGTTCTACATACAACCAAGTAGACGCGCGATTTTGCTTAGGCATTTTAACAAACACCTTGCGGGCAAGATTTTTATACGCATCTTTTATCTAATTTATGGTTATCGTTTTAACCAAGTTTTAACATCAAAATCAAGCCTCTATGTCTAGTGCATATGAACAACTCCTAGAACTTATATCATATCATCAAATTTCACATATTTATCATCACTTTTCAAGTGTTCATGTCGCAACCCCCGACCCCTGCCCCAGGAGCGGGTGGCCGCGGGCATCCAGATTAGTGGTATCGATGTTTATTAATTTGGCAGCAAAAATTTACATCAGGACCGTAGTTAGGAAATAGTTTATCAGAGTAAAATACCACACGTTTATAAATAATAAATACATGGAAAAAAACCCAAGTTTCCATTATAATATGTTTGTAGGGATAAACCCTAATTTATTGAAATAAAACTTCTTTCTTGTTTAGGTAACTTTTATAGCACTTTTTCAAGCCTTTAGTGCTCTCCAACTGGCTTCCATTTGGCTTTCACATTTTTTTACCTGAAACGCGTTTAAAAAGTTTTATCAGCAAGAAATACTGGCGAGTGCATCCCAGTTTAATCAAAACAATATTTTATCTCTTTACAGTATTGAGAGTGATTACAATGTTTATATCTACCCAATTACCACCCACGGTACTATCAATCCTGACTTGTGGACATGTTACTATTCACAGTATTAGTAACAAGAAATGTATACAAAACCCCAACATACCGACAGTAATTGCAGAATACATAGACTCAATCACTGTTTATCTTAATTTAAAACAATTGAGGTTTTGTTAAAACAGTTTGTTATAAAAATAGAATGACTCACTTTGCTATTTTAGATAACACTATTGCCTTCTGGTGACTTCCTGGTTATAATCTATTAAAATTAAACAATGCACACGTGTTAGTAAGATAACCCAATTTACATTAGCTATAACCCCCGAGACAGAACTCCAACGACTGAGTCAGGCAGAGCCTCGACATGCGTTACGGAGCTCTAGATCAATCGAGCAGAGTAACTAATACGTAATCGAGGGTTATAATACTTACAACAAGGCAGAGCTTCGATTTTTAGGGGTATAATACCCGAGTATTATAATTGGTATTCAGAAGTTTGAGAGAGAAAACAGAAATGAACGATTTGGAAATGAGTCTGAGCCCTCCATTTATAGGTTGGTCGAACATTCTCTCGCGCCCCGCGAGAGATTTGGTTAAGACCTTCGCGGCCCGTGAGACGAAGCATGTCGCGTATAGGCTTGGCCAGTGATTGGTCTAGCTTGGGGGACTCACCGGACACGTTGCGCAACCGGGTGCGGCCTAGTGTCACCTTGCCGTGGCCTGCGACAGCCTTAGGTTGTCTGGGTCGCGCCCCGCGAGGACTCACTAAAATTTGTTTTATTTGATTTTTATTAATATAAAGGTATTTTAAGCTCGGTTTTCGTATACGGGGTGTATTTTAGGACGTCTAGGAGTGTTTTAATGATTTTGGAAGAGTTGTTATATCCTCCCCACCTTGTTTTAGATCTCTTCCTCGAGGTCTACTGGAACAGGTGTGGATATTTCATTTGCATCTCCGACCCGAGCTCCCAAGTGTAGCATTTTTTCTACAAACTTAAGTTTCTTATTTACCTCTATATCCTTAAGAGTTACCATTAATGATACATCTGCTAAGCATTTCTTGAGATTACATACATGGAATACATCATGTATTCTTGCTATTTCCTCTGGCAGTTGTAGCCGGTAAGCTACTGGTCCTATTTTTCTAATGATCTCAAAAGGTCCAACATACCTGGGGCTTAGCTTTTCTCTCTTGACGAATCTAATCACTCCTTTCCATGGAGAGACTTTTAATAATACCTTATCTCCTACTTGAAATTCCAACGGTTTTCGCCTGTTATCAGCATAACTCTTCTGACGATCTCGTGCTGCTTTGAGTCTATCCTTGACTTGGATAATCTTGTCCGTTGTTTCTTGTACTATCTATGGTCCAGACAGTTGTTTTTCTCCAATTTCTGCCCAACAGACTGGAGTTCGGCACTTTCGTCCATAAAGCACTTCAAATGGTGCAGCATTGATACTGGTATGATAGTTGTTATTGTAGGAAAATTCTATTAACGGTAAATGATCGTCCCAATTTCCTCCTAAATCAATTACACAAGCTCTAAGCATATCTTCCATTGTCTGAATTGTCTTTTCGCTTTGTTCGTCGGTTTGAGGATGATAGGCTGTGCTTAGTTTTAACTTGGTTCCCATTGTTTTCTGGAAACTAGTCCAAAAATGAGAAGTAAAACGGCTATCTCTATCACAAACAATAGATAAAGGAATTCCATGTAATGAAACTATTTCATTTACATATAACTTAGCAAATTGTTCCATACTGAAAGTTTCCTTCCTAGGTAAGAAATGAGGAGATTTTGTTAATCTGTCTACAATCACCTAGATTGTATCATTACCTTTTCGTGTCTTGGGTAATTTAGTAGCAAAGTCCATTGTTATCAATTCTCATTTCCATATTGGCACTTCGAGTTGCTGCAATAAACTTGAGGGTTTCTGATGTTCAGCTTTAACCTGTGAACAGGTTAGACACTTAGCAACATAGGTGGCTATATCCTTTTTCATTCCTATCCACCAGAAATTCTTTCTTAAGTCTTGATACATTTTATCATTACTAGGATGTATCGTATAATTAGACTTACGGGCTTCTTCTAAAATTTGGTGGCGTAGGTTTCCTTGTTTGGGTATCCAGATTCTTTTCTTATGGAATCTCCAAATTCCATCTGTTCCTTGTTCTAATTCCTTAATCATTCCTTTTAACTTTTAATTATCGTCCTTGATTACTGATTCCTGTATTTCTTTAATTTGTTCATTTAAATCTATCTACAGATTTAATTTGAGAGAACATACTCGTTTTGTTTTTTCATGATACTTACGACTTAAAGCATTAGCTACTACATTAGCTTTTCCTGCATAATACTGGATATTACAATCATAATCACTAAGAATCTCCATCCAGCATCTCTGTCTCATATTTAACTCCTTTTGCCCAAAAACATATATTAGACTCTTATGATCGGTGAAAACAGTAAACTTACTACCATAAAGACAGTGTCTCCAAATTTTAAGGGCAAAAATTATAGCTCCTAACTCTAGATCATGAGTTGTATAATTCTATTCATGATTCTTAAGTTGTCTAGAGGCATAGGCTATAACCTTTTGACGATGCATCAACACACATCCATAACCTAATTTAGACGCATCACAATAGACTATCAAGTCTTTAGTTCCTTCTGGTAACGCTAGTATGGGTGCATTGGTTAACTTTTGCTTTAGAATTCTAAAGGCTTCCTCCTGTTTTGGTCCCCATTCAAACTTAACTAATTTGCAAGTCAGTTTCGTTAGTGGAATGGCTATTCTAGAGAAATCTCGGATAAACCGTCTATAATATCCTGCCAGTCCAAGAAAACTTCTTACCTCCGTTGGTGATTCAGGGACCTTCTTGTTAGTAATTGCCTCGATTTTTGTGGGATCTACATGAATTCTTTCATGATTAACCAGGTGTCCAAGGAATTGTACTTCTTGTAACCAAAATTCACATTTTGAAAATTTAGCGTAAAGATTTTCTTTTCTCAACAAATTTAAAAGTATAAAAAAATGATCTGCATGATCCTCTTTACTCTTAAAGTAAATAAGAATATCATCTATAAAGACAATTATGAATTTATCCAGCTATGGTTTACATATTTTGTTCATCATGTCCATAAATGCGGCTGGGGCATTGGTTAAACCAAATGCCATGACTGTAAATTCATAATGACCATACCTTGTTCTGAAAGCAGTTTTAGTAATGTCATCTTCCTGTACTTTCAATTGATGATATCCTGAGCGTAAATCGATCTTAGAAAAGAATCGAGCTCCTTGTAGTTGATCGAACAGATCATCGATTCTCGGTAGTGGGTACTGATTTTTAATCGTAAACTTGTTCAATTCTCGGTAATCAATGCACATACGCATTGATCCATCCTTTTTTCTTGACAAACAAGATTGGCGCTCCCCATGGTGATGAACTAGGTTGTATGAAACCTTTCTCCAGAAGTTCGTCCAACTGTTTCTTCAGTTCCTGCATCTCTGCTGGTGCTAAACGATAAGGTGCCTTAGCAATCGGTGTTGTCCCTGGTATTAGGTGAACTCTAAATTCAACCTCTCTATCTGGCGGTAATCCAGGTAACTCTTCTGGAAAACATCAGAGAATTTAGATACTACGGGAATATCTTTCAATTCTTTTTCTTTAGTATTAATGATTATGGAAATCATATATACTAGTGATCCTTTCCTTGCATAACTTGTTATTTTCATCACAGAGATGAATTTTGTGGACCTAGTTGGCTTATTTCCTTTAATTGTGATCTTTTCGCCCTTTGGTGAATTTACTTGTATTGACTTTTGGTCACATAGAATTCTGGCATGGTTGGCTATTAACAAGTTCATTCCTAATACGATATCAAATCCAGCCAGATTCATTGGATAAAAGTTAGCAATAAAATTATGGTTTAAAATTTCTATTCTTGCTCCCTGCAAGATTTCAGTAATCTTAATGGATTCTCCATTTGCCGTTTCTACCACACATTCTTGTGGAAGTTTAGTTAATGGTTGATTGAGAAATTTGCAGAACGAAGTATTAATAAAAATTTGGTTTGCACTAGAGTCAAATAATACTTTAGCAAAAATATCATTAACTAAAAACGTACCTGCAATCACATCTGGAATTATCTTGGCTTCTTCAACTGTCAGAAAAAATGCTCGGGTATTCTTGGTAGTTTTTCTATTTGTTGCTGGAGCTAGTTTCGGACAGTTCGGTTTGATATGTCCCGTCTCTCCACAGTTGAAGCATAGCTTATTGCTAGGTTTCTTCCTGCAGTCTTCTTCCTTGTGTCCAGACATTTTGCAGAAGTTGCAGTATATTGAGCATTTTCCTGAATGCTTCTTCTTGCAAAACTTACAGTAAGGTGCAGAAGTAGAACCTGTACTTTTCCCACGGTAGTTATTTCCATAACGAAATTCTTGGGTAAGCTTTTGAGCTAGGTTCTTTCTCTGGTTTTCTTCTTGTGTACGTACTAATTCATCAGTCAAGGTATTGGCTAATTCTACTGCTTCTTATATGGTTTGTGGTCTAGCTGCCTTGATTACGTGTCTGATTTCACTAACTAATCCCCAGATGTAATGGGAGATTAATACGGGTTCTGGTGAAGCTAAGGTTGGCACTATTCTAGCATATTCGAAGAATATGGTAGCGTAACCTTTGCAGTCTATTCCAGTCATTTTAAGATTTAAGAACTTATTAGCAATTTGTTCTTTTTCATGAGGAGGACAAAATTTTCTTTCAACTATATCCTTAAAGTCAGTCCATTCCATATTATAAATTTTATCACTTCCTCTAGACTGTAGAATAGTATTCCACCATTCTAAGGCAGCATTCTTAAAAGGATTAGAAGCAAACATAATCTTATCTTCATCTACACATTTGCTTATTTTTAAGACTGCCTCCGTCTTTTATATCCAACGTAGGGATGCAATGGCTCCTTCATTGCCAGAGAATTCTATTGGTTTGCAAGACCAGAATTCTTTGTAAGAACAACCATATGACATGGTTCTTCTTGTTTTTGGAATTGGTAATTGGAGTACCGGTCCATTATTCACGCTGTGACTGGGTTCACTAGGTGGTCGTTTACTTCCACTTTTATTATTTTCTGCTTCTTTAACAGAATTGATAATATATGGCATAGCATCTATAATTCATTGTGCTACTATATGTTGGATGGCACTGTTATCTATTTCATTTCCGTTATTATAATTATTCTGGTATTCCTGATTTTCTTCGTTGTTCATCTGGCTTTTTACAAACATTTATCAGGTATTAATATCACAGAATAAGATTTAATGCAAACAATCAAGCAAACAGATTGATCAAAAATGTCGAACATTGCGACTTTTACTATTTTCATATATATATCTGTAAAAAAAGGGTGTTTTGTGAGAAAGGCAAGAAAGAATCTACACCATTAGATCTTTGATCTAATGGTTGAGATCATAATGGCAAAATTGTAAATAATGTTTACTATTAAACATATTAATTTTCTAGATTAAGGGTATATAGGTAAATTTAACATTTTTAAATTAAGAAACTAACATTAATGCACATGTAACTTCCCCCGTCTTTTTTAAACGTCAATAACTTTTTATACGTAACTTTTTTTTTTAAATTACACCATAATAACGAGCGTTTTTTATCTTTAATATGAGTACCATATTGCTCTACTTATATAGAGAAAAAAATATGTTTCGATCAGATGTTTAGTTAATTTGATATTTTTCACACTACACATGTTTATATATATATATATATATATATATATATATATATATATATATATATATATATATATATTATGGGTTATTCCTCCATAATTGCATTTCTCGCTTGTCGTATTTCCACACGAGCTTTTCTCCTATTTGTCTTATCCTCTCTCCTCCTTCTATCAATTCCTCACCATATGTGCGGAATTCCTGCACATTCTCGTCACTCATGGGTGGTCGTGGTGCGGGTACTGGGTCAGGGTACTGGGGTATCGGTTCTCCATATGGGTACGGGTTGTTTAATATTTCCTGAACATACTGATCGGCGTTCCAATACGGATCTAAAGGATTAAGGTTGGTGTATTGTGCTATGGGGTTTGGTATCGGTTCTCCTTGTGGATAAAGCTCCTGGTATTCCCTATGGTCATCCTCCCATGGATCATATGCTAGAGGCTTAGGTGCTGGGATTCTAGGTATCTCGTCAGGGTCAAAGGCTGGTATGGGAAATTGGTTTCCTAGGTTAGGTTCTATCTCCATTGGTTGGGTTGGAAATAAAGGCAATGGTTGTGGTGCAATGATTTGATCAAGGTTTGGATCTGCTGCAGCGGTGGCTAATATATGGAAGTTTGCCAACCGTCTATTAACTATGTCTTGTGTCTGGGCATTTACTTCCCTCTAGGCTGCTGCTAACACTCTTTGTTGTTGTAACTTTCTCATTCACTTTCTCCTCTCGTGTGCTCCCCTACTAAACCATCCTCTCTTTTTCGAATGGAATGGTTTCTCGGATTGCGCCTTAAATATGAAGATTCCTTCTTCAGTGTCAGCAGAATAACTCGAAGGAGTAGGTTGTGATGAAGTTCCTTCACTTTTGGGAGAACTAGCTAGATGACGATAGGTGTCAGACGTATCTTGCTCACTCATACTGTAAACTAACAGATTGTCAAATAACACAAAACAATAATATATATATATATACACACACACATAATCACATAGATTATTTCCAAACACAAAATTTAAAATTTCAGTGTCAACAGAACACTTCTTGGGCTTAAATCAATGGTTGTAGCTCTGATACTATTCTCTGTCGCAACCCCCGACCCCTGCCGCAAGAGCGAGCGGCCGCAGGCATCCAGATTAGTGGTATCGGTGTTTATTAATTTGGCAACGGAAATTTACATCAGGATCGTAGTTAGGAAATATTTTATCAGAGTCAAATACCACACGTTTATAAATAATAAATACATGGGAAAACCCAAGTTTCCATTATAATATGTTTGTAGGGATAAACCCTAATTTATTGAAATAAAACTTCTTTCTTGTTTAGGTAACTTTTATAGACACTTTTACAAGCCTTTAGTGCTCTCCAGCTGGCTTCCATTTGGCTTTCACATTTTGTTATCTGAAACACGTTTAAAAAGTTTTATGAGCAAGAAATACTGGCGAGTGCATCCCAGTTTAATCAAAACAATATTTTATCTCTTTACAGTATTGAGAGCGATTACAATGTTTATATCTACCCAATTACCACCCACGGTATTGTCAATCCTGACTTGTGGTCATGTTACTATTCACAGTATTAGTAACAAGTAATGTATACAAAACCCCAACACACCGACAGTAATTGTAGAATACATAGACTCAATCACTGTTTATCTTAATTTAAAACAATTGAGGTTTTGTTAAAACAGTTTGTTATAAAAGAGAATGACTCACATTGTTATTTTAGATAACACTACTGCTTTCTGGTGACTTCCTGGTTATAATCTATTAAAATTAAACAATGCACACGTGTTAGTAAGATAACCCAATTTACATTAGCTATACCCCCGAGACAGAACTCCAACGACTGAGTCAGGCAGAGCCTCGACATGCGTTACGGAGCTCTAGATCAATCGGTTAGAGTAATTAATACGTAACCCCCCGAGATGAGCCTGAGACCTCTATTTATAGGCTGGTCGAACATTCTCTCGCGGCCCACGAGAGATTTGGTTAAGACCTTCGTGGCCTGCGAGACGACGCGTGTCGCCTATAGGCTTGGCCAGTCATTGGTCTAGTTTGGGTGACTCACCGGACATGTGGCGCAACCGGGTGCGGCCTAGTGTCACCTTGTCGCGGCCCGCGACAGCCTTAGGTTGTCTGGGTCGCGCCCCGCGAGGACTCAATAAAATTTGTTTTATATTATTTTTATTAATATAAAGGTATTTAAGCTATTTTTCGTATACGGGGTGTATTTTAGGACGTATAGGAGTGTTTTAATGGTTTTGGGAGAGTTGTTATAGTTCATCCTAATACCATAAAACCCACTTATCACCTACAAAGTCATTCACTGGATTTCTAGTTTTGGCATAATTTTACCAAATTCACATCTAGGGTTTGTCCCTAGACTCATACACATCTCAATTTCACTATAACATTCATCATTCATAAAAGAATTTCGTTCATGAATGTTAAATCAAAATTTCAAAGTATCACCAAATAACAAAATTCAACATACATTGTGATCCCCATGCTTAGGTGATCACGAATTTGTGTTCATGCATTGATTTGAGGCTAGAATCAACCTTCAATTTGATGAATTTGACTGTGTTAGGGTTTTGGCTCCTTAGAGCTCTCCTGGTCGTACGACATACACACACCTAGTGTGTGTGTTATGTCTAATTTCCAACATTTAAATCAAGTTTTCCCTTTTTTGACATATTGGGTCCCTCAAGTTTAGCTAAATGTTTAAACCCCCATGTAACACTTACTAGCAATTAACCAATTCTCATAACTAGGTTTAAATGTTCCTAGTTAACTTAGTGGGTTTGGGGAAGTTATAACCCAGTTTATTTTAAGTCCCGTTAACTCAGGCTTCTTATAAAATTTGTTTTCTCAAAATCTTTTATTCTCTTTTTATTTAATATTAGGTTTAATTATTTAAATCCTAATATTTATTGGGTTAATTTTTACCTCCAACGGTATTTTACCCGTTCATTATTATTAACGTAGTTTAATTACCAATCCCATTTTTGGGGTGTTACATCTCATATGACTCCAAAATCGATGCTAAGAAACGCATCTGTTGTTTAGCAGCATTGATACTCATCGTCGAATATTTTTTTAGTTTTAAAGCAATGTTGCAATAAATCTCGTCAGGTTCTGCTGTATTTGATGCTGTTGAGGAAGAATGATAACCTGGATCATAACTTGGTGAATCCTTTCACTTTTCAACACTGAAAGCTGTATCAATCTTTGATGACTGATTGGTTGAGGGCAAGCTTCCTCTGTAGTAAAGACCCACATTTTGCTGATAGGTTGAACTGCTTATTTTGTTCTATTTTGCAACTCTAGTTCATGCCCCTCCAGCCTTTCTATCAGTGTATCCAGGGTAAGCTCATCAAACCTTGAATCATTTTTCAGTATTATGACAAATGTCTGCCAGTCATTTACTCGTGGTAACGCTTCGATCACTTTGTCAATAATTTCTTCCTTGTTTTTTATAATCCCAAACCTTTCAAGTTTAATTTTAAGGTGACAAAACCTTTAGATCATTTGTCTCACATTCTCACCTTTCATACACTTAAACAAATCGAATTATTTCTTTAATAATGAAATTTTGTTCTTTTTTATTTGCTTTCCTCCTTCAGCTTTCACATGTAATGCTTCCCATACAGACATTGATGAACCATCATGCTGAAGTAATGCAAAAATATCATCTCTAATCGACTGTTGAATTAAAGCAATTATTCTTTGTTCATCAGAAAATGTCTGTCTATCTTTTTTACCGAAACTTGAAAACAGAATTTCTTCATTTCTATCATTTATCGGTCTTTTATACCTGAATTCCAAACAAAACCAACAATCATGTGCATAAGCTTTCACCCAGTTAATAAATCTCTCTTTCCACAAATTATAATCTTCAATATTATTAAGTTTTGGTGGTTTTGTGTGAGTTCCGTAAAAAATTTCATGTTTCAAATTCTCGGTAATGGTTTTCGAAATGTTGTTTTTCGGTACAGTTGTTGTTATGTGGGATGAATCGGAAGTGAATGCATTGTAAAACTCATTGTAAAATTCTTCAGCCATGATCTTGATCTTTGAAAATTACCTGCAAACAAACAAACACTTGATCAAATTTGAAAATCAAACAAACAAAACTGCCTTGATTCGTACGAATGAACTTCACTGGGTTCGTACGAATGAAGACTGAAAATGTGACAACTCGTATTTCAGAACCTATTTATGTGCTTAATGTAACGTATGTGAACTTGATGTGATTATCTGATATGTTGATTTAATGAATGTTATGAGATTTTATGTTTGTAATATGTGAATTTATGTACGTATATATACATATAACTCGGATCGCACAACACAACCTAGTCGCACAAGCCCTTGTTGGGCAACACTCCTTACACTCAAACCACAAAGGCCAACTGTAATGGTTTCGGCCCACTCCCTCTACACGCATAACACTATGGGGAATGGGTATACTCCTGATAATTTGCAAAACACAACACACACACAAAACCCTAGTTCTCTACTCCTCTCTCTCTCTTGTTCGACGGCAATCCCCATAGTCGAAGCCTCATCTCGTGAAGCTTTCTTGCTTGGATCGATCCTGTTTCTCTCTCAATCGGTTAGTGTTGTGATTATCGGTTGCATGATAGATGATGTTATGATCTTTATGTGTTGCATGATGTTTTAGTGATATTTTGTGATTGAACATGATATAAACTGTTGAAGCTTTGTGTTCATGTAATCGGCTCATATATGTAGCATGATTTGATTAATAATGTTGATGTTGAACTAGAACCAAGGAGATGTACTCGGCTGTGATGTATTTATGTTAGAACAATTGGTTAAATGGTCATGATTAGGATGCATGTTAGTGATCAAGAATATGAATCAGGTTAATATGATTAAGTGTTAGGATTATTGTTCATGTTTTGATGTTGTTTAGGGTTCATAAGAATTAATGTTAAAACCCTTGTTTGATCGATTTATTTGTATGAATGGAAACTGTTAGTTGTTGATTGATTATCTACATAAATGGAAACAATATAACTGATTGCCATGATCTCGGATATTAAACAACCAATCGCACAAGTTTGTCGGTCGCACAAGATCAAGTCACACAAGACTTGATCTGATCGCACAAGCTCCGAATCGCACAAGACTTGTGGATCGCACAAGATAGTGCCGATCACACAAGGCTTGGGCCTCACACGAATTACATTACTGTTGGGCCTCAAAGCCCAAGTCCAGTCGCATAAGATGTCCCCAGTCGCACAAGATCAACTGGATCGCACAAGATAGATTATCTGTTTATTAATTTGGGCCGTGTATATGTATATGGATGTGTTGGGCTTTCTAGTTAATGGGCCGGGTACTATTGGGCTTCAATGGGTGACTCGCACAAGGTTGTTGAACTTGTGCGAGCCCAATCTTTTGATCTCACAAGTTCGGATATGTTAGGACTGTTAAAACGTGATAATACGTGTTTGCCATGATCAATACGTGTGCGTAACCTGTAAGCTTATGTGTAAACATACGTGCACTTCTTGAACCTAGACCTGACTTGTATGGTAACCATGTTAGGACGTGGTTGACCTCTAGCAGCTCGATTGACCTTTCGTTTATCTGCCGAGCTAACCTAAGGTGAGTTCACACTTTCTACAAAGCATGGTAATTCCCGGTGGGTTGGGAATGGGTTAAGGAATATGGATTCCTCGTCCTTCTTGGGTAGGCCAGTACGGGTTCAGGAATATAATTCCTCGTCCTCATGGATAGTTAAATTTCACTAGACCAAAACTCTATCACGAAGTCCCTCCTTTTTATATCGACTTAATCGCCGGGCCAATGGCGAGCGGGTCATTAGTTAGATAGCGCTATTTAGGTCTGACTAGCCTCACACCGTGCCGCAGAGGACGGGCGTGAACTAATGGACTATGGCACGTCAATGATGATAGACATTGACAGCTAAGGGCACATAAACATGACTAAAGTCAGTGGTCGATATGGTAACGAGTCTAGTAGTATATATACATGGGGTAGCCCCCACGGCTGGATTGCCAGAGTAAACGGGATTAAACAAAACACGTTTTCAACTATGGGGTAACCCCCACGGCAGGGATGCCAGTTAAAGGAAACTATTTTTGGAACAACTTAAAACAAACACCCAACTGTGAACTCGCTCAACTTTGTTGTTGACTCGTTACTACATGCTTTGCAGGTCACCAGGTTTAGCATGAGCTTGCATGGGGAAGAGTCGTTGTGGAACATGGACATTGAGTGTTCATGATGAACTTAAACATTATTAACTTATGCTTTGGTTTTGATATTATGCTTCCGCTTGCAACTTAAACTATGTTTTGATTTGGACACCAATTGTATTGTGTTGGGTTTTATGTTTACTTACATGCTTGTTCAATATGATTGGTGGCTTGATCCTGGTCAGTCACGCCTCCAAGCGGCGATACTCCGCATGTGGATTTTGGGGGTGTGACAGATTGGTATCAGAGCCATTGGTTATAGTGAACTTGGTTTTAATAAGGGGAAAAAAGTTTTTTGTTAAAACCAGACTATAAGTTGTACAGTGCTCAACGATCCACAACGACGCTTCACTCCACGTGCAAGGCTCGACATTCTGGGTGATATGATTTATGTTTATATTGCCTACTTGCTAGTTACATAGTACATTGCTCATGGTATGCTTAGTTAGTATAACGACTATTGTTTGGAAACACGTGTGTGCTTACTCCCTTCTGTCATCGCACTTTCGCGAACCCCTCTCACTCATGTTTCCCTTGATATGAAGATCATGGCTAGACGCGTTAACATGACTCAAGCCCAGTTGACGGCTCTGATTAACCAACAAGTTGCTGCGGTACTTGCAGCCGCTCAGGCAGGAGGTATACCCTGCCATCTCAACTCACTCTAGGATCCCTGGATCCTACTCTCGTGAACCAACCTTTGTGTTAAACTTTGTCCTTTCTTACTCTCACGACAGGTCAACCTGCACCACCTCCTGTGTGCACTTTCAAAACCTTTATGGACTGTCGACCTAGTACCTTTAGTGGTACCGAAGGAGCTGTAGGTCTCCTCCACTGGTTTGAGAAGCTCGAATCTATCTTCGAGATGTGTGAATGCCCTGAGGCTCGCAGGGTGAAATATGCTACTGGTACTCTTGAGGGTATAGCGCTCACGTGGTGGAACGTACAGGTCCAAATGTTGGGGTTAGTTGCTGCTAACGCCACCCCCTGGAACAATTTCAAGGAATTGATCAAAGAAGAATACTATAGCCGTGATGACATTCATAAGCTGGAGGTAGAGTTTTACAACTTAAAGATGACGGGGTCAGAAATCGAAGCATATACGAGAAGATCAAACGAGTTGGCTATTCTGTGTCCTACTATGGTAGACCCTCCCATCAAACGTATCGAACTGTATCTCAAGGGTTTAGTGCCAGAGATTCAAAGTCACGTGACCTCAGCAAATCTAGGAACCATTCAACAGATCATCAAGTTGGCTCATCGTCTCACGGATCAGGCAGTGGAGCAGAACAGGTTACCAAAGCGCATTAGTGCTACTACTTCTGATGCTCCCAGCGACAACAAGCGTAAGTGGGATGGAACTTCAAACAAAGGTTCAACTTCTGTTCAGTCGCAGTCACAACAGAGAAGGACTGACGACTACAAAAGCCCTAGTCAGCAATCATCTGGTAGTCAAAGTCAAGGTGGGTACAGGGGAATTCACCCCAAATGCAATCGCTGTAACCTACACCACAGCGGGCCATGCACCAGGAGTAACTGTCATCGGTGCAACAAGCCAGGCCACGCCGCAAAGGATTGCAGAAGTTTATACCCCGCAAACCAGAATCGTCAGCAACAACAAGCCCCACAAAATCAACGCCAGCAGCAGCAGCAGCAGCAAGGCATCAACAAAGGGTGCTTTCAGTGTGGAGCTGAAGGCCACTTCAAGAGAGATTGTCCCCAACTGAACCGGAACCAGAACAACAACAACAATAATAACAACCAGGGGAATGGAAACAACGGGGGTAACAACGGAAATAGTGCAAGGGGTCGTGTGTTCGTTATTGGCCAGGGTGAAGCGAGGAATGATCCCAATGTTGTGACGGGTAAGTTCCTACTGGACGACTTTTATGTTACTGTCTTATTTGATTCGGGTGCTGATACTAGCTACGTGTCCTTAAAAGTTAGTCAAATGCTTAAGCGTACCCCAACACTATTGAACACCAAGCACACTGTAGAGCTAGCTAATGGTAAAAGTTTAGAGGTCACACGCATAGTCAAAGGTTGTAATCTTGTTCTAGCTAATCAGACCTTCTCTATCGACCTCATTCCTATCGTCCTGGGTAGTTTCGACGTTGTCATTGGGATGGATTGGTTATCCCAACACCAAGCAGAGATTCTTTGCAACGAGAAGATTGTCCGTATTCCTCGTTCAGGTGGTGAACCTCTCATGATTCGTGGCGACAAGAGTGGTGCTGTGGTGAGCATCATCTCTTTCCTTAAGGCCCAAAAGTGTTTACGAAAGGGCCACACTGCTATTTTGGCACTCGTTACTGACACCTCGAAGAAAGATAAGAAGATAGAAGATTTTCCGATCGTACGTGACTTTCCTGAGGTATTCCCGGAGGAATTACCTGGCCTTCCGCCTCATCGCCAGGTCGAGTTTCAAATCGAGCTAGCTCCTGGAGCAGCGCCTATAGCTCGAGCACCTTATCGTTTAGCCCCATCAGAACTAGAAGAGCTGTCTACGCAACTACAAGAACTCTTGGATAAGGGTTTCATTCGTCCTAGCTCTTCGCCCTGTGGAGCTCCAGTGTTGTTTGTGAAGAAGAAAGACGGTACCTTTCATATGTGCATAGATTACCGTGAACTCAACAAGGTGACCGTGAAGAATCGCTACCCTCTTCCACGTATTGATGACTTATTCGACCAGTTGCAAGGGTCGAGCTTCTATTCAAAGATTTATCTGAGATCGGGATATCACCAGCTGAGAGTCCGAGAAGAGGACGTCTCCAAAACAGCCTTTAGAACTCGATATGGACACTACGAGTTTTTGGTCATGCCTTTTGGGCTGACAAACGCACCTGCGGTTTTCATGGACCTTATGAACAGAGTGTGCAAGCCTTACCTGGACAAGTTCGTTATTGTTTTCATCGACGACATCCTGATCTATTTGAAGAGCCAGGAATCTACGACTCATTTTGGAACTCCTTCGAACATAACAGCTTTACGCAAAGTTCTCGAAATGCGACTTCTGGCTTCGTGAAGTCCATTTCCTAGGCCATGTGGTAAACAAGGATGGGATTCACGTTGATCCATCCAAGGTAGACTCGATTAAGAACTGGCCTGCACCTCGTACACCAACAGAAATCCGCCAATTCTTGGGTTTGGCAGGTTATTACAGGAGGTTCATTAAGGATTTTTCCAAGATTGCACAACCTCTCACCTCACTAATGCAGAAGGGCGTTACTTATCGATGGGGTAATGCACAAGAATAGGCATTTCAGCACCTAAAGGATAGACTTTGCAGCGCACCTATCCTTTCATTGCCAGAGGGCACAGACGACTTTGTGGTTTACTGCGACGCATCAATTCAGGGTCTTGGTTGTGTTGGGCTTTCTAGTTAATGGGCCGGGTACTATTGGGCTTCAATGGGTGACTCGCACAAGGTTGTTGAACTTGTGCGAGCCCAATCTTTTGATCGCACAAGTTCGGATATGTTAGGACTGTTAAAACGTGATAATACGTGTTTGCCATGATCAATACGTGTGCGTAACCTGTAAGCTTATGTGTAAACATACGTGCACTTCTTGAACCTAGACCTGACTTGTATGGTAACCATGTTAGGACGTGGTTGACCTCTAGCAGCTCGATTGACCTTTCGTTTATCTGCCGAGCTAACCTATGGTGAGTTCACACTTTCTACAAAGCATGGTAATTCCCAGTGGGTTGGGAATGGGTTAAGGAATATGGATTCCTCGTCCTTCTTGGGTAGGACAGTACGGGTTCAGGAATATAATTCCTCGTCCTCATGGACAGTTAAATTTCACTAGACCAAAACTCTATCACGAAGTCCCTCCTTTTTATATCGACTTAATCGCCGGGCCAATGGCAAGCGGGTCATTAGTTAGATAGCGCTATTTAGGTCTGACAAGCCTCACACCGTGCCGCAGAGGACGGGCGTGAACTAATGGACTATGGCACGTCAATGATGATAGACATTGACAGCTAAGGGCACATAAACATGACTAAAGTCAGTGGTCGATATGGTAACGAGTCTAGTAGTATATATACATGGGGTAGCCCCCACGGCTGGATTGCCAGAGTAAACGGGATTAAACAAAACACGTTTTCAACTATGGGGTAACCCCCACGGCAGGGATGCCAGTTAAAGGAAACTATTTTTGGAACAACTTAAAACAAACACCCAACTGTGAACTCGCTCAACTTTGTTGTTGACTCGTTACTACATGCTTTGCAGGTCACTAGGTTTAGCAGGAGCTTGCATGGGGAAGAGTCGTTGTGGAACATGGACATTGAGTGTTCATGATGAACTTAAACATTATTAACTTATGCTTTGGTTTTGATATTATGCTTCCGCTTGCAACTTAAACTATGTTTTGATTTGGACACCAATTGTATTGTGTTGGGTTTTATGTTTACTTACATGCTTATTCAATATGATTGGTGGCTTGATCCTGGTCAGTCACGCCTCCAAGCGGGGATACTCCGCATGTGGATTTTGGGGGTGTGACAGAAAACAAGTTGAATATCAAACCCTGGTTCGTACAAATCTACTACCTAGGTTCGTACAAATGGACAATCTTTGGGTTCGTACGAATGGACTTCAACTAGATTCGTACTAACTCAGTTTCGTAACAAACAACCATGTTTTTCATTGATTTGATGATGAATTTGTTTGATTTTAAGTCTAAAACTTTGTAGGATTGTTTAAAAACGTTTTTTGCACAAAATGTTCGAAAATCAGACGTTTTTTACTGTGAAAACGTTGTGAATCTGAGTTTAAAGTTCAAAAAGAATGAGTAAAAGATGAGTAGAAGAAGATATGAAGAAGATGATGAAATTTGTCTCTGAATCTGATGAATCAACTTGAATCTTTGTATCTTCAATCCGTGCAAACAATCACCCGCTCTGATACCACTTGTGGATTCGCCCTGAGGATCGAATCTATAACCGTTGAATGCGAAGAACACGTATCTTCTGCGAAATCCAGATACGTGTGTAGATTGAACACAAAGATGTAATTAAATGTTGATTTCTATTGATAATGAACGTTTACAACCACGAAATCAAACTGCAAGAGTTTCCCCTCTTGATCAGCCCAAAAGTCCACCAATGAACTAAACAAGACAAGTATTTATACTAACAGTGGGTTCGTAACTATGTAACTACGCATGGCCTAGGTTCGTACGAACCTGCTTGTACGAATGGACAACTCTATCTACGAATCCACATGTGTTGGTTCGTACGAACCTGCTATGGTTCATTCGTACAATCCTGTAACTCTTAACATGTAATCACCTTGTCTTGAACAATTATTTCAGCTACGATACGTGATTGACGGAAGCGATAGACATATGCACTCATAAGTACATCTTGTAATCATCAATTTTCGATTTGTAATCTTCAATCGAATGGATGGATAATGATTTAGGTGTTAGAGAGGATGAGAGATCTTAGAAAATGGCTCCAAGAACCTATTATAACTTCTCCCAAGTCGAAAATCCAGTCAAACAAGCAATAAACTCGAATTAAAGGATCCCATCTTCGACGAGTTAGGATGGCAGACGGGCTATCTTGCTGTTGATGGCTTGTAGATGCCATAGTTAAGCCGTCGGTGACGGCTTAGATACCGGTAGCCCACGCCAGTACATCCAAATATGCTTGTTTTTCCCGTTTCTTCGTCTCAGATCCCCTTAGCTTCATTCCAAAACCCTGTTTAGCTCTCGAAATGCATCTTAAACTTATCAAGGCCTGCAAAACACATACCGTATCAAAGTAATGCATTCAAGAACTCAAATCCACATAAATACACGAATTTAGACATGAGAAGCTATGGATTTTCAACCACTTATTAAGCACGGGCTCAAATATTAATTTTCCAACATAACAAATAGACAACAATACCTAATCCATACGGGTGCGAACAAGTCGAGTTCAAACCGAGCTTCAACCCGCTTAACTTACACGAGCTCAAGTTCGAGTTCGGCTAGTTTTGAGCTCGGCTAGTGAGTAGTTTTCAAGCTCGAGCACGACTTGCCTATTATTAATTAATTACTTCTAATATATTTATAATTTATTTTATATATACCTTTTAGTTTTAGCTTTTATATACAACATAATATGTATAGTTATATCTTATCATAAGTGTATATATAATAATAGTTATTATAGAAATGTATTTAATATATTAGATAGAGTTTAAAAAAATATGCTCATTTAGGCTCGTGAGTTGGCTTGAGCTCAATAAGTGTAGCTCGGGCACATACTCGTTTATGAAAAAAAAAAAAAAAAAACTTATTTTTATGTTTGGGCTGGTGCTCGAGCTCATTTAAGTTCAAATTGATTCGAGCTTTTAGCCAACCAATCTCGAGTAGCTAACGTACAGTTTGACTCGTTTACACCTTTCCAATGCATTGTATGATAACATAATAAAAACAATATAAATGTTGGTAAAAACAATAATAATAGTTTTGGTATATAAATACATAAAACCAACTAATAAAAGTTTAAAGTATAGCTTTGAAATTTTATATTGATTAATTCTATATCTACTACTTTAAACATGTTGCTAAATCTTTATATACACACATATTTTGAGTTAATTACTATTTTCTTCCATGTGGTTTGTCAAAAATCATTATTTTAGTCCATTAGTTTAAAAATTGCGATTTCAATCCCTGTGGTTTCACTTTCGTAACCATTTTAGTCCACCTCGTAACCATTTCAGTCCATGTACTTACAGAATAAATGGATTGAAATGATTACAAAGGTGAAACCACATTGACTGAAATAGTTACGAAAGTGAAACCACAGGGACTGAAATCGCAATTTTTAAATTAATGGATCGAAATAGTATTTTTTGACAAACCACGTAGACGAAAACAATAATTAACTCTATCTTTTTAACTAAAAAAGATTGTGGGCTAAAGCATATATATAATATTTATATGATGCAACACTCAAGTGGCGTGCTGGTTCACTAACTGAAGTCACGTGCAGTGCACATGGACGTGGCTAGTGATCAAAAGGTGGTTTGGTACCTGGTATGTAGTTCTCAATTAAATTGAGTCTTTGGTGGGGGATGACTAGTGTGTGGACAGCCTTCCTTTTTTGATTTTACAATGTTTTATTATTGATGGAAACCAATATTAATTAATTTTTAAAGCAATACATGTTTGAAAAAAACTAAACACAGAAAGCCATCTGTAATATTTCTCTAAAGGAAAGAGACACACTCTAAAATATAACTAAAAATCACCCACGAAACTGGACCATTTTATTTTATATATTATATATAGTTTTCAAAGGACCATTAATAGTAAATTTAAATTTAAAATAATATATAGCTTTTTAATAATTTATTATATTAATATATTATTTTAATATTTACTTTTGATTTTTAAAATATTTTTCATTTTTTCCTATTTACTTTTAGCATTTAACTTATTTTCATTTTTTCCAATTCTAAAACCATATTTTCTTTATCATTTATTTTTGTTTTTGATAATTCTTATTTCTTTTTTTTAAATCATCTTTTTTTATCAATTAATTTGATATTTCTTTAATAACTTATGTTCGTTAATTTTTTTCCAAAACTTAATTACGTAGTTGTGCTTAATTTTACCTTCGATCAGTATAAGTTTTATTAAAAACGAATTTGTATTAAAAAATAAATTATTTATTTGGTATCGTAAAATGATACGATGATAAACTGAACTGATACTAACGGTTTGTCTTTCTAAACAACATGCTACATTTTCAAATAGCGTTTGTTTTTACATTATCATTGCTCTGTTTCGCCGCAACGGGAGAGTAAAAAGAAGATCTAGTATACTTATTAACTTATACACATGCTATAACTTTATCTAGAATCACAAAAGAAACATTATAAAAAGATAAAGATAAATACGTTATACGTGGTTAAAAAAAATACTTTTTTTATCATCCTAAATAAGTATATGGTATCTTTTACCTCAAATTCATAAAATAAAGATAACATATATAACATGTCATAAAATAAAGATAACATATATAACATGTAACTAGTGGCATTCTCCGCGCTTCGCGACGGTCTTTCGGTTCGATTTGTTATAGCACTGATACGATACTCTCACTCGATATATCAATCGAAAGAGATAAATCGACTATCGTTACTGGTACCGATGTTGTTCAGACAACATGCGTTCGCTTCGGTACGATACCGACACTCACTATAGTTTATGGTACAATACCAGTACCAATGTTGGCAACATCTAATGCATAATAGAAATATTGTTGATCAGTTCTGTTTAAACATAAGGAAAAACATGTAAATAATATCTGATACAGCAAACAGGCCAGTAGAGAATCCAGTCAGAGACGCAGCCACGGAGTTCGACATAGTTATCAGCTTGATCTGGTTCCCCTTTAGGATGTATCTTCTTGATGGTAGTACCGAGTTTTTTAGGGTTGAAGAACTCGTAGTAATGGAGAGAGAGGAGAGGCGATTTTGATGTTGATGTTATGGATGTCTAACCCTAATCCCTCTCTAGTAATCTCCTTATATACACCCAAGGAGAAACCCAATTAGTTAATTAGGGTAATATGGCCCATCAACAATTACCAACTAATTATATTATAGGTTTTATATATTTTGATCTATATTATATAAATGATAATGATGGCTACTAGATTAAATATAAATAAATAAATATTTAATCTTATATTCTCCCACTTAGCCGAATAGTCATTTATCATGAGCATTAGATAAGTCTGATCAGAAGTTAATACTCATTTTAGCTTTAAACCAAGATCCGTAGCAGAGAAATACAGCCGTTGAATCATTATTCGACTCAGGACCCCCATTAATCATACTACAGCCTCAATTTAAAACCTAACAGTTATGATCAAAATACAAACAAGCCCTTTAGCGTTTGATTTGTATTTATATTTGTCTATATGTCATTACACCGGCAGAACATATGTTAGAGACATACAAAATCAAACTGATGAGGAAAATAAAAAAAGTTAATCATTCATAGTACGATATGCAGTTGTACATAGTCATCAATAAACCCGTGATTATTATAAGCGCTTACATAATAGTTATGGGTGATAGACTTTTAGTTATAGGATCCTTAAGCATATCATGAATACATTCGATACAAAGATTTAGTTTCCTCAATTCGTTCATAAACGAATAATTAATTGCGTATCGAAATTTAATGCAACACCTCTCGAACTGTTACTGTTCAAGGAGACACGGTAGCTGACTTTATCACAATAAGTCTTCAATATATTAATTATATGGAGTTAATAAACTTATGAGTCCACTGATAAATTTTCAACAACATTTAGTGACTATATTATGTCGTTATAACTTAGGTTGTTAATATCAGTCCATTATGACTCCTCCATGAGATAGGTTTTGTCTGCTGACATAAGGATATACCCGAAATTACATTTTTTGTCATCTTTGAATATTACAAAGTTAAAGTAATCAACCGGTTTGAGTTCTCACTTCTTCTTTAAATTATAGCCTCTCGTTTCTTTTAAAGATATTGTAATACTCTATTAAATGCTTCACATTAATCTAGACATATCCAGTGTGTTGCAATGTGAGTAATATCTAAACGAGTATAGACTTAAACTTACATAAGGCTTCTAATTAATGAAGTGTAAGAAATAATCTTATTTATCCTATTATCCTCTAAAGGAGAGCAGTATTTTGTTACATATGTAAGGACCCATTTAATGTTAAACTTATGGAACGATACTATTGTCCCATTGGGTCTATCTCGGTATGTTATGATATCTATTACAAAAGAGATATCTCTGAGATCTATTATATCAAAGTTTGTGTTAACAATGCTTTGACTTATGTAACATATACTTGTCAAAAGAATATCATCTATATAGACAAGTTTATCTTAGTTGCTCCCACTCATCTTGAGGTAGGTACATTAATCCACTAGGTTCTTGATGAAAATAATTGCGTTAAGATTTCATCACATTATGATGTTTGCATTAACCCATATATAGATTTTATTGGCTTATAGACAAACTGTTCTTTAACCTTAAGTTTAGAACTTTCAAGTTGTTTTATGAACATGTAAATATGTCAGCCAGTTGTTAGGGAAAGTTGTTTTAATGTTCATCTAATGTAGCTCAAAACTATTATAAGCTACTAGAAGAGTGATGATGCTCAAAGAAATCTTTGATAATCTATCTCTTCCTAAGTATAACTTTTGACAATCAATCATGCTTCTTAGTGTCTTAACGTTTATATATTAGGATTTGGTTTAGTTATGAACACTCTTAAGTAATTCAATCAAATCCCAAACGTTATATGAACACATAAAATCAGTTTTACTAGAAAACAGTTTTATTCCATTCAGAGGAATGATTGATACTAATGGCTTAATTTGAAGAGATAGGACCAGTAAACTTTTCCAAAATCCGTTTCAACTTCAGTTAGGGAGGTTATGTAATCATCAAAGTTAGTAGGTTTTTAAACCTAGATGGCCTCCTGAGTTGATTATTGGGTTTGTTAGAAGTTTCAGTTTATGGATTAGCTCTTGGTTAGGTTGCTATCATTTTCAGGATTCTAAATCTATAAGAGTTGGTGCATTATGGTGTACAAGAGGTGTAATCGGAGTAAAATTTAATGACACTCTTCCCCCCGCCTCTTGTATTCCTTGCAAGTCATGATAAGGACTTTGACTACTCCCACTGACCTTAGAAATCTTTAGGAACTCAGCATGCTTAGGGTCAATATTTAATGACCGAAAAAATCTAATAGAGAAAAAACAAATTAATGACGTTAGTTTCTCTTGTTGAGGATTATGTTAGTTTAGGTAAGAAATCTAAGTGTGCCCACAATTAAGGAACAATGAAACTTTTGTAAGAG
The DNA here is from genome assembly GCA_030545235.1 of Helianthus tuberosus. Lineage (NCBI taxonomy): Eukaryota > Viridiplantae > Streptophyta > Magnoliopsida > Asterales > Asteraceae > Helianthus > Helianthus tuberosus. Next base: position 552 of record JARYGA010006558.1, on the reverse strand, counting down.
TAGCATTAGATTTTAAGGAGACAAGTTTTTATGGAACAGTGTCGTGATGGAGTGGTGTCTTGTACAAGAGGTGTAAATTTAGGCAATGTAAATTTTCACTCCCCCACTTCTTGCAACTATTGCAAGTTATTATTAAGACACTTAATGCTCCCACTGATCTTTAATATCTCTAGAATGCTACAAGAGAAGTTTCAATGAGCTACGTGATGTAGGAACCTATCATATATACGTTAGACTTTATTTGATTTCTTTAATGTCCAGATATCATAAGAAACTTTAGGGACATATTTAATAGAAATCTTATTAAGTGTATATATATATATGAATAGATTTCTTCTAAGACTGTGAGCCATATGCGACAAAATTTAGATACAAGTTGATAGTCTTTTAAATGATAAATGAATTATGTCTAAATATTCCGTTTGGAATAAGCTCCACTAATGTCAGTGAATGACTTAAGATGGACCCATACTTATTCCTTAAGCAAAGTCATACTTAGGGCTTTAACGTCATGATTTAAAATCACTTAGAATGAGATTAGTTGAATAATCA
>JARYGA010006556.1:0-29637 GCA_030545235.1 Helianthus tuberosus | reverse complement strand
CTATACTTTAACTTCATTTTTGAGCTTTGTAATGGGGTTAAGGGGGCTTAAACGTGTCAAAAATGCATCAAATAGCAAGTTTGGAGCTTCAGGGGCCTGTTTTGCCATTTTTGAAACATTCTGGTCTGCAGGTGCTTGCGCACCTCAACACTTTCATTGTTGCGGTGCACAAGCAGGGGTCAGATATGCAGAAACTTGTTTAATCTGCTGTTAACAGCCTTTAACACTCCCCAAAGGCCAAGTGCCACATGTTAATCTCTTGTGGTGGGCAAAATCAGTTACCACAACATTCCGACAAGTGTACGGCTTAGATCGTTCCCCCTTTTCCAAGAAACGATCCTAACAGTGAACCAAAAACTATAAATACCCACCTCCACCCTTCACTTTTCCTCACAAGAATCTGATCTAATGTGCTCTAAGTTGAAACCTTTGTTTCATACCTGAGCTATTTTGATCTAGATTAGTTGTTTGACTTTCTGCGTTGACCAGTTTATGGTCAATGCGAAGTTCGTTTGAACTTCGCAACGTGATTGTAATCACGATGGTTATAGTCCTTTGTGACTATGCCTACTGATTACCACGTTGTCTAGGGTCGTAAGGGTAAACGATCTAATAAATCGCTTATACCTTCGAAGCCGACCCGTTTGGTCGATCTTTAGGATCCGACCAAATACATTAGGTGACCATAGTATATAGGGAATAACCTTTCGAGGTTTTACCTTATGGTCGCTTCGTTTAAGTAGTTATATGATAGGTAGTTTATATGCCTTAGGTAAATTACCAAAATACCCCTTTGATGCCAAAATTCATTTTAAACATATGTAACATAACTTTTGACATCTAAACTGATTTGACAACAATATTAGACATGTTAAGGCATATGTTACTTGTCATAGGACTAGTTAGGCGGTCCAAACGCGTTCTACGCGAACGGCGCGTTAAAGTAGCTTAAGCTTCCTAAACGGGTCGTAATGGGTCGTAAGCACTTATGTTAGGTTTCATTTAGTATGTAGGCTTTGTTAAACCATATTACATGAGTCTCCATACTCGTTTGGTTTACGAACCCTCATTCTATCCGATCCTCCGATATACGTCCGGTTTATTAACATTGTTACCTATATTAGGTGCCGTTTGATTCCGTGATCTCTAGCATTGCTTGGTGGTTATCTTAGGACTTCTGAGCAATCTCAAGTGAGTACATAGATCCCTCTTTTACTGTTTTCAAACTGTTTTGGGGTGGAACACATGTGCCTACTTGTTACTTTCGTGCTTTCCTGTTTTCACATCATATACTTGCTATGTTTATTAGTACATTTATAGTACATGATTTCAATACATTTTATGCTATGTATGCCCATTGTGTGCATACTTAGTACATCACTTTACAATACATTTCATGCTATGTATGCCCATTGTGTGCATACTTAGTACATTGTTTTACATTACACTTATGCTATGTATGTCCATTACGTGCATACTTAGTACATTGTTTTATATTGCATTTCTGTTGCATATGCTCATCCAGCATATGAACACATTATATTACATTTTGAACCGTTGTAACCATTTGACTATGTGAACCATAGTAACCGTTTGATTATATGAACCGTTTGTAACTATTGAACCGTGTGAACTGTTTGTAACTATTGAACCGTGTGAACCAGTTGTATCTGTTGACATGATTTACATTTGACAATAGACATTTGACTATACATAAACATTTCTACAATTGTTAAACATTTTACTTTGGTGGTTTGGTTTGAGTAAGTGATTTAAGTAACGAGGCGTATGTAATATGATACAAGCACGGTGGATACGCCGATGGTACTTCCTATATATAAGTGTTTGTATGGTATCACATATTGTAGCGTTATTTGAATCATTTTAGTTTGAGACATATAACATTTTATACAAATAACATACTTTTCACAAGACATTGATTTACAAACAACTTATCTTATACAAACTCATTTTACATGGTTATTCATTTAACCATACATTATTCTCTTATTTATACATATCATCTGATTTTATCGTTTTTCAAATGATTTACAAGACAAAGCAAATTACAAGGTTCATGACTAAACATTTTTCTCAAACATAAGTCATGAATTATGTTTTCACAAAACCTATGTATCTCACAGGCATTTTTATGCTGACGTACCTATTTTCACATGTGTTTTCAGGAGATGATGCATAGGACTTATCAAGACATACTTAGGCGGACCTGTGCCTTAGTGACTTAAAACGAGACAAGAACTAGTTAATTTTTGTTATATACTCTTTGTTTCTTGTTTAAAACAATGTAACTCTCTTGTTTGATTAATAAAACGAAACTTTAATTGCCATGGCTTTGAAACAATTAATTCTCTTACAACACTCCCCGACGTTTCCGCCACGTTTTGTATGTTCTACGTGGTCGGGGTGTGACACAATCGGGGTATGTCTTCATTTTAAATGGAGGAGCAGTCTCTTGGAAGAGCTCAAAACAAGAGGTGGTAGCATTGTCCACTACAGAATCAGAATACATCGCCGCTTCATTGGTAGCCCAAGAAGCTGCATGGTTGAAGAAATTCATAGCCAACCTCGGGGTGGTCCCTACCATTCAAGACCCCCTAGAGATCTTTTGTGATAATGAGGGCGCTATTGCTCAAATCAAAGAACCTCGTGCGCACCAAAAGACTAGACATATCGAGCGGAGATTCAACTACATAAGGGATGAAGTTGAAAAAGGAAAGATATGTATCCGCCAAGTTCACACCGATCAAAACATTGCGGATCCACTCACGAAGCTCCTTGACAGGGCAAAACATGAGGGTCATACATGTGCCTTAGGAATTCGATATTCTAGTGATTGGATTTGATCTATTTTGTATTTGGATATTGAAACGATTGTTATTTAACTCTTTTATGGTATTTTGAGTTACGTTTCATATTAGCACGTTTAAATCCGTGAATAAGTTAATTATTCTAAATGTCCGTAGTCGATCATAATTGTGGGAACAAATATGAATGTAAGACTATTATGAATTTGGATTGGTGGATATTCATTAGATATGAATATAGAGCAAAGTGTTGCTGCCAAAGTTCATAGATATTTATGGGATATAAATATTAGACTGACTCGCTCTCAAATATTACTGCATGGAATCATTTGTAATTGATCATAAGTAAATTTGAGTAAAGGAGAATATCATAGTATCCTCTGACCGGAGATACATATTGGGTCTTGATATTTACCGAATATTATACCTTGACTTTTTCTTCGTTGTCAGTAAGATGACAGTACACAAGGCTAAGCTCAGGTGTGATACAAGGTGATTGTGAGAGACGTATGTAGTCAAGAAGGGATTTGTTCCTCTTATTCGTTGAGAGTAAGATGTCTAAGGCCTGCTAAAGTTGAATCAATAGAGAGTGATCACTCTATGTCTCTGGATTTAACATGACATCTATAACGAAAGGATAAATGATAGATTCACCTAAAACATGTTCAAGTAAGGGACTTGAAGAGGATGATGTTATTGAATGGGAAATATAGTCATACGTATTAGGGGTAGTAAACTATAGTTAGGTGGTTTTTACTACTTGCATCAATCTTCTATGTATCTTGTGCAAGTGGGAGATTGTTGGATTCTGTATGCCCAAGACACATATTAAATTGATGTGGCTAGTACGTTATGATCCAAGTCGAGTCATACCAAAAAACAAGCTAGACAAACATTTATATTATTTATTTGTGATATGATCAAACAAATAAATATTAACACTTACAATATTTAGAAATTGGTTTTCTAAATAATTACACTTGAGAAACCAATAAATTATGTGGATAATTTATTATGAGAGAGAATATTTTATTTTGTTATTTAATGGGTTAAATAACATTTTAAAAGATTGCAAAAGTCTTGTAAACATATGGTGTTATATTTTATAAAAGTTATAAATATAAACCAAGACTTAAATTTTATAAAAGAAATTTATTTTTTTTAAATAAAGAGGTGGGCCGCCCCCTTGTCTTCCCAAGATAGGATTTTGGTCCAATGAACTCGCATGTGTAAGAAGCATGGTTATTGGCCAAAAAGGAGGTGATATTCTCTCTTGTTTTTATAAAACATTTAGATGACAAAATAAAAGTGAAGACTTGTGATCTCTCTCAAAATTTCGGCCAACATTGTGTGGTGTTTAAAGGTTTTTTCAAGTATCATTCAAGTGTTGAAATCCTAGCTACAATCAAGGTGTTTGTTGGAAGCTTGGGGTATACAAGCTTGAGGTCTTCTACTCTTGAAGGCAACCATTCAAGAATCATCATCCGTTTCATCATCCTATTACTCCAAGAAGGTAGTAATCTAAACATCCTATGGTTGTGTTTGATAGTATGCATTTTCAGATATGGATCCGGGTTTTGGGATTTTGCTTATAAATGAAATTTATATCTTAAAAGTAACATGTTTTAAATATTATTTCCGCTGCGTTTTTATTTCATATGGATGAAATTACTTTGATAAACATGTCAAAATCCCATCAACCGGTGGGCCCGGTAGGGAGTATTGTGACGTAGTTGATATCATCATAGACAAATAATCACAGTTTAATGCACAACGGAAGTCTAAAATAATATTACAAACCGAATTAAAAAGTATAATAAAATATTACACGACGGTTGTAAATGGATCCACAGGCAGATCTAAAACGGAAAGTAAACATTGTTCAACAGACTTAAAGTATTAAAAGCTTGCAAGACTCTTTAATTAATACTCAGGAGGTTCCAGCCCATTTCGTGTAGTACCTGCACTTATTCTTTTTTGAAAAATACGTCAGTTTACACTGGTAAATACAATTAACTGACTCTTTTGAAAAGTGTTTATAAAATTGGTTTGGATGCACAAGGCATAAAGTCTTTTATAACTTGGGACAATTATTTAAAATAATCTTGTATACAAATTTATATGTTTGTCGTCCGTTCAGGGCCCGATTAGAAGAGCCGGGACAAGATTAATAGAAACACCACTAATATAGGCCCACAAGAAGTTTCCTCACGAGTGAGATACCATTTTACATACGCAACTGTCAGGTGTATGCCTACACCCCGTGCTTAAGTCGTGGCCATTTCTAATGAATGAGCCAAGGATATCCAGGACACGGTCATTAACCCCCTAAAGGCTTTGTATCAAACAAAACAGATTAAAACGGGTTATCTCAATGATTTAACCACTAATCGATTAAATATTCAATACCCGACCAAGCAGTAATAATTTACCGTATCCCAAGCCCGTATAAGGGAAAATAAGTTAAAAGTATTTACCTGAGCTAAATGAAATTTATTCTCAGTTGTATTTTCTAATCAGCAAGTACAGGGAGCTTTTACTGGGCTCCTAATCTGGAACGAAGGTTTTAATAACCTATTGGATTCCTAACGGGTCATATTTAAATTATAACTTAGACCGGTTAGTTTTAAGGAAAAGTTTACGGTACGCAACGCAAGATTAAGCGGTGATCGGAATAGAATGTGATTTAGACCTGACAAGTATGAAGACTTGTATAAAATAGGTAAACTAAATACATTCTGGATTTTGAAATAAAAATGATAAGGTTTGACCCGTTTCGGCTAATTTATGCAAACTAGTTATATAAACCGTACCAAACGCGTATATGCATAATGGGTAACCAAATGAGTCATGTACAAGTTCCATAAGTTAATATGCTTTAAATATGATATGATATCAGTAGGATATCAATAATTATACCCAACACAAATTTAAAACCAATTTAAGCCCCGAAAGGGTATTTTGGTCATTTTAAAGTTCATAAAAGAGGTTTAATATCAAACTGAGATTCTGGTCTAAAATAATCAGTAAAAATAATTATTTTATCAAGTTACATCAGTAAGATATCGTACATATGTGAGGTTTAACTTTCATGGCCAATCCATGCACCGTAGGGGCATTTCGGTCATTTCACATACGCTTTAGGGTCAAATTTGGAATTATGAGTTCAAGATATATACCTACTGTTAAAATATTAAATTTTATTTCTAAAATCAGTATGTAACAAGTATTAGGCGTTAAATATGGTTTTAACCCATACTATGCGCCTAATTAGCGTAAAAGTCGGTATTTGACGATATTTGAGATGTTTATAAAATTCTGAAGTGTTGATCAGTTTCTAAAGCTTAAAATATTTCATTTAACATATGATATCAGTAGGAAAAGGTTTGGTATTCAAATCATATGTTAAACTCATTTTATTAACGAAAATGGCATTATCGTCAATTACTGAATTCATGCTAGAACTCTATATTATGGTCAGTAAAAAATTTGACAAAAATTTCCAAAAATCCCTAAATATTATATCATAACAGTGGGTAGCAAGTTGGGTGCCAAAAATTGGGTTTAAATATGATTTATGCTAAAATGCCATTTAATTAACAAAAAGTTTCATTTTTACGATATCTTGCATAACTCTTATTTGAGACCAGAAACGGATGTCGAATTTTTAGGACATACTTATAAATTAGTAATAAAGCTTTTTGTCCTCTCACATTTTCAAAAAAATTGTTTTCATATCATAAGGGCATAATGGTCCATTTTTAAGCATTAAACGGGAACATGCAAATGATTCAGATTTCTACGGAACCGTATAGTATAATCTCAGAGGGTTATACTGTCACACCCCCAAAATCCACCATGCACCGCTTGGAGGCGTGACATGACCAGGATCGAGCCACCAATCATATTGAACAATGTATTTAAGATAGATAAAATCCAACCACACAATATAATTGGTGATCAAAAGCTAGTTAACCAAGTTCAAATTAAACAGCAGAAGCATTAAAGGTAAAACCCAAAACATAAGTTCAATAAGTTCATAAAGTTTAAATGTTTAGAACGGGATATAACAGTTCATGTCCCACAACGACCTCCTCCTCGTGCAAGCTCCATAAGCATCTAACGACCTGTAAGGCATGTAACAACGAGTCAACAACAAAGTTGAGTGAGTTCACGGTTGGTTGTTTAGTTTTAAGTTGTTTCCGAAAACATGGTTTGTATTTTGCTGGCTTACTTGCCGTGGGGGTTACCCCATAGTTGAAAATATGATAAATCAATTCCTTCTTTCCCAAACCATACCCATAATTAGTGGGGGCTTCCCCATGTGAACCACTAGACAGTTACCATATCGACTACTAACGAAAGTAAGTTGTGCCATACGTCAATGTCTATCATCATTGACAATTTGCCATAGTCCATTAGTACATGCCCGTCCGACTGGCACGGTGTGAGGTTTGTTAAACCTAATAGCGCTATTAACTAATGACCCGCTAGCCATTGGCCTCGGTGATTAAGTCGATATAAAATGAGGGACTTAATGATAGAGTTTTGTCTAGTAAGTTTTAAGGTTGTTGTCCTACCCAAGAAGGACGAACGTACGCATTCTACCCAAGGAGAATACGCAGGATTTTTATTGGCATCCTACCTATGGAGGATGGCGGTATATATCCTACCCAAGGAGGATATGTAAGTTCCGTTTTTATTCTTTTAACCCATTCCCAACCACCGGGAATCCCATGCCTTAGAAAGTGTATGAACTCACCTCGGTTTGCTCGGTTAGATTAGTTACTCTAATAATCAGAAATCAAGCACGTCCTAATAAGGTACGGATAACAATCGGTTTCTCGTGCATCACACGTATCCTACGTACGGTTTATCTACTCATTACTTCTATCACATACCACACAATTCAAATATCACACTCTGACTTTTGTGGAAAGATCGTAGTTAAAAATACACTTGTAACACTTGTTAGAAAATATTTTCTATGTGTTGGAGTTTTTAGAAAATTTCGCCAGAGTCTCCTTTGTAAATGGAGGCGACCATGCTAATAAGCATATCATTTTCTTTTCCGAAAATCATTCAACAATCAACAACAGTTTACCAAGAGCAAACTATTCCATTTACAAACCAAAATGAACTTGATGTTTCATAAAAACGCGTAGTAACTTGGTAAGGCATCTAGTGGGATTAGTTACCCTCCAAAGTGTGTTTATTTTTGTTAAAATCTTATTCTTGGGATTTTTAGATGTTCACAACTTGTGAATATATTTTATAAAAATATTTATTTACAATATTTCATGTGTCACTAGTATCCATATACTTACTTTATTTCCAAAAATAGTGTAAGGACCATGATCTTTCAAAAACCGTCTTTTAAACTTGGTTTATTTAGGAAACTCATTCACAAGTTTTAGATCTACAAGATTACTAGATCACTTTGTTTGTTATTTTACAAGAAATCATCTTGTCACCAAGTTCATGTCTAAATATGGAGGTGATTACTTTATGTAACCACATAATCACCACTTATCTTGTTAGATCATGTTTTCAATCATAATCTAACAAGTCTCACATGATGATCAACATCATATTACCAAGAAATCAACAAGTAACATCATACATATTCACAACAACATCATTCTAGCATTATTTCATCATATCATCTTATGTGAGCTTATGTTTCATGATTCAAGTTTATGTTCTTTTAGTGTTCTCATGATTTCATCATAATATATCTATTAACCACTAAAAACATGAAGTAAACAAGGATTAACAAGAAGCTTACAACTAGCTTAAAGCTAGGGAAGATCTCAAGATGGAAATGGAGTGGATAAAAGCAATTGTGAGAGGTCCTTCAACTTCCGAAAGCTCCAAGCTTCCTAACTTAGCTCCTTACACCTCTAAATCACCTTGGAGTGCTTGTTAGTGAAATGAAAATGGTGGAGTTGGGATAGGGGTGATGGGCCGTAGGTATGGAGGGAGGAGAGAGGGGCTTGTGAGTTTTGTGAAGAAAATGAACTTATGTCTTCTTATATCCTCTTAGTTCTATTGTCCCATGGTTAATGTGTTTCTAAAAGTACTAACATATCAAATTAACAAATCAATAAAATCTAGGTGTGGTACTAACATATCCAATTAACAAATCAATAAAATCTAGGTGTGGGGAATCCCATCGTAACCGTAGATCAGGGGGGGTGTTTAGTTGAGGGGTGATGGGTAAATTAGAGATCTTGGTTGAAATCCAATGTTTAGTAAGTGAATTATGTGGGTTATATATTATATAGGGTGTTAGGGTGTTCGGGGACCATAACTAGCTCAGAAAAAGTAAAACAATGTTTTTAGCAATATTTTTGTGTTCCGGGTAACGTCCGGTTGTTTGGTTAGATACCGTTCCGTTAAAGTGCTAAGTTATACCGTTTAGTGCCTTTTATGTATCTTTTTGTAACACTTTTAATTTCCAACACTTAGGAAAACATACAGGACCATTTAGTCAATTTTCTGCACAAGACTAGTATGTTAACAAGCACATGTAAGTATGACGCAGTAATCAGAAAGCAGTCAAGTAATTCAACACAGACATTAAGCACCTTTATTAGCATTATTAAATCGTACGGATACATGTAATTATGAGGGTTGTCACATTCTCCCCCTGTTAAGAGAATTTCGTCCCTAAATTTAGCGCGTGGTTACTGAGGAAGCTAGTTAAGTTGCGTGGTTTTCCTAGGGTGTCACATCATCCCCCCGTTGGTTTGGAATTTCGTCCTGAAATTCTGCAGTAGCTTCAGCCTTAGTAGTGGTTGCACTTTTTGTCACACCCCGACCACGTAGAACATACAAAACGTGGCGGAAATGTCGGGGAGTGTTGTAACATAATTAATTGTTTCAAATCCATGGCAATTGAAGTTTCGTTTTATTGTTTAAAAGTGTTACAATGTCTTAACAAACAAGGAAATACAACATAATTAACTAGTCTTGCATCTTTTATTGTCACTAAAGCCCAAGTCTGTCTATGTGTATCTTGATCATCTTATGCAACAGCTCCTGAAAAACACATGTGAAAATAGGTACGTCAGCATAAAAATGCCTGTGAGATACATAGGTTTTGTGAAAACAGGTTTCATGACTTATGTTTGAGAAAATGTTTAGTCATGAACCTTGTAATTTGCTTTGTTTTGTAAATCATTTAAAAAAAACGTTAAGATCAGATGATATGTATAAATAAGAGAATAATGTATGGTTAAATGAATAACCATGTAAAAATGTGTTTGTATAAGATAAATTGTTTGTAAATCAATGTCTTGTGAAAAGTATGATATTTGTATAAAATGTTATATGTCTCAAACTGAGATGATTCAAATAACACTACGATATGTAATACCATACAAACACTTATATATAGGAAGTACCAGCGGCGTATCCACCATGCTTGTATCATATTACAACGCATCGTTACTTAATCACTTAATCAAACCAAACCACCAAAGTAATGTTTAACAATTGTAGAAATGTTTATGTATGGTCAAATACGGTTCACACGGTTTACAGATACAAACGGTTCACAGATACAAATGGTTCACAGATACAAACGGTTCATAGATACAAACGGTTCATAGATACAAACAGTTCACATATACAAACGGTTCACAGATACAAATGGTTCACAGATACAAACGGTTCACCTAGTCAAATGATTACAACGGTTCAAAATGCAGTATAATGTGTTCACATGCTGAATGAGCATATGCAACAGAAATCTAATGTAAAACAATGTACTAAGTATGAACTAAATGGGCATACATAGTATGAACAAAATGAAATCATGTACTATAATGTACTAATGAACGTAGGAAGTATTTGATGTGAAAACAGGAAAGCATGAAAGTAACAAGTAGGCACATGTGTTTAACCCCAAAACAGTTTGGAAAACAGTAAAAGAGGGGTCTATGTACTCAGTTGAGATTGCTTAGTAGTCCTTGAGTAACAACCAAACAATGCTAGAGATCACGGATATCAAACGGCACCTAATATAGGTAATTATGTTAATAACCGGACCTAAATCGGATGATTGGATAGAATGAGGGTTCGTAAACCAAACGAGTATAGAGACTCGTGTCATATGGTTTAACAAAGCCTTCATGCTAAATGAAACCTAACCTAAGCATTTACGACCCATTACGACCTGTTTAGGTAGCTTATGCTACTTTAACGCGTCGTTTGCGTGAAACGCGTTCGGACCGTCTAACTAGTCCTATGACAAGTGTTATATGCCTAAACGTGTTACATAATCAGTTGTGTGACAAAAGTTTAGGTTACATATGCTTAATTACCAATTATACATGAAAAGTGTATTCTGGTAATTTACCTAAGGCATATAAACTACCTATCATACAACTACTTAACGAAGCGACCATAAGGTATAACCTCGGAAGCTTATTCCCTATCCACTATGGTCACCTAAGGTATTTGGTCGGATCCTAATGATCGACCAAATGGGTCGGTTTCGAAGGTATAAGCGATTTATTAGATCGCTTACCCTTACGACCCTAGACAACGTGGTAATCAGTAGGCATAGTCACAAGGGACTATAACCGTCGTGATTACAATCACGTTGCGAAGTTCAAACGAACTTCGCATTGACCATAAACTGGTCAACGCTGAAAGTCAAACAAAGTTTGACTTTCGGACTCGAAAAGCAATAAAAGAACGAAAGAATACTTACGAAGGGTCCTCGAATGCTAATCTAGATCAAAATAACTCAGGTATGAAACAATGGTTCCAACTTAGAGTCTTTTTGATCAGATTCTAGTGGGTTTTAGCTATGGAATGGGTTGGGTATTTATAGTATTCGGGTAACCGTTAAGATCGTTTCATGGAAACCGTGCTCGAATCCAAGGCGTACACTTGTTGGAAACTTATGGTGTCTAAAAATGAGTTCTTATCAGCTGACTAGGCAATTGAGAACATGTGGTTGTGGATTAAACAGCTGATAACAGGCTATTAAATACACTGCATCTAGTCTGCAGAACCCTTACGCATCGTAGGGGAAAAATGGTTGCGCATCGTAAGCATACAAGTTTGGCAGAATTACAGTTTTAGTCCCTGTCATGCATTCAGCCCATTTTCGACACGTTTAAGGCCCGTTAACCCCATTTCAAAGCTCTAAAATGAAGTTAAAGTATTGGGAACTTAAAACATGCTCAAAAATATCTCGGATGTCGGTTCGTTTAGCCGTACGATCGCGATGTTTGCTTAATTACGACGGAATGCGCATCGCGAAAAACGATCTAAATGACGTGACGAATGGATTTTTCTTATGCCAAACACTAAAATAAAATGTTTTAGTGCTTACATAAATTTTTGGATGTCCGGATGTATTCAGAACGTAAGTTATGCGCGAAAATGCAAACTTGTGCACTTTTTGACGCTTTTAGTCCCTGAATGAGCCAAAAGTTTATTTTAGCACACCGAACCCCTTAAAGCCTATTTCTAAGCTATGTAAAGGATATTTAAGGTGTGTTTAACTTATGGTCATGTTCCGGAATGTCTGTTACAGTTCAAATTGGCATACTTTCGCAGTTTGTCAACTTTAGTCCCTGTAAACGATTTAACTTGATTTTGCAATACCAAAGCCTTCAAAACTTATTTCTAAGTTATGTAAAGGTTATTTAAGGTATGTTAAGTATATGTCACTATTCTGGAGTGTTCGTTGCATTAAACTGGTTATATTTACGCATCAGTGCGCGTATAACATTCCAGAAAGCTATATAGAGTTTGAAATCGAACAAGACTTGATATGTGTAAACGATACCCATATTTTTACAAATCCCAAGTATGAAATACAATATTTCATTGGTTTGGCATTTGTTTGATGGTTGAAGTGACACAGGTGTCACAGTCTCCCCTACTTTAGGAAATTTCGTCCCGAAATTTATTCGTAGGAGTCTATTTGTGACTTTGTGTCAAATAATCACCAGAGATATGTAAGGCATAATCCTGTCATTTCCTTAACGGACATTCTTCAGAACGAAAATGAACAGACGAAGTCATTTTCCTCAACGAGTATTCTTCAGAAGCGGAAATGAAGGAATAAACAAACGGGGATTCATTTCCTCAACGGGCAATCTTCAGAAACGTAAAATGAACTTACGGAGTCATTTTCAACGGGTGCTTCATCAGAAATGGAAATGAAAGGAGAAACAAACGGATATTCATTTCCTCAACGGACAAATCTTCAAAAACGAAAATGAACAAACGGAGTCATTTTCAACGGTTGCTTCATCAGAAATGGAAATGAAAAGGAGAAACAAACGGATATTCATTTCCTCAACGGACAAATCTTCAAAAATGAAAATGAACAAACGGAGTCATTTTCAACGGGTGCTTCATCAGAAATGGAAATGAAAAGAAGAAACAAACAGACATTCATTTCCTCAACGGACAAATCTTCAGAAACGAAAATGAACAAACGGAGTCATTTTCAACGGGTGCTTCCTCAGAAATGGAAATGAAAATGATAGAAAAACGGATATTCATTTCCTCAACAGAAAATCTTCAGAAATGAAAATGAATAAACGGAGTCATTTTCAACGGGTGCTTCCTCAAAAATGGAAATGAATAGAGTTAACTTCTAGGCACATGACAAAGCTCGCTGTGGTTTCTGTGCACCAAATTCCATAATTGTGTATGCATCCATAATTACGTAATTCCTTGCACAGTCCGCACAGTTTGACTTGTAATGTTCATAAGCACATAATCACATAGTTGTTTGACTTGGTTATTAATTTGTTATTAATTTGTTATCGATTGAGAACGGATATGGAAAGCAGTCGACGGGCTACAATGTCCTCTGGGATCTATCTGAAAAGATAGGAAGATCTCCCAAAAATTTCAATTTTGTTTTCAAAGAATCGTAATATTCAAATTTGGGAGCACAACAAATTTTAGGATTTACGGAAATACCCTTAGGTACCCTATTAAGGATTTATAGTGGTACTTTGGGTATTCGTCTAGTGTTGTTACTTGCGCCTTGTACTTTGTTTCCTTAGAAGAAACGGGTACTTAGGAATTTCGTGGAAAATGCAAGAGATCATAAGATGGAAAAATTTTGGGGGTAGTTTGCTTTTCAAGGAATACGATTCCTTGCTTGTCGGTATTGTAGGGGATATGTTCCTTATACATACAACCACATAAATACATTGCAATGTAAATAAAAGATTTATTTATAAACAATGATAACAACTGTTTCATGGACCTTGACAACAAAAGAAAATAATACAAAAGACATGATTATTTCTAAAGGGTGTTTTCTTCTAGTCAGTCAGATGCTCATCCATGCGCTGGATTAGCATTAGCAAGCTTTGGGCAATTTCTTTGGAAATGACCCATCTCGCCACAGTTGAAGCAAGAACCTGGTAGAAAACGACCTTGAGCAGGGTTGTTGCCAGCTTGGTTTGGTGCAGCTGCAGCTGGGCAGACTCTTGCTGTATGGCCTATAAGCCCACAAGTTTGGCATTTGCGGCACTTTACATTGGCATGATGATGGAGGCTACATTGGTTGCACAAGGGTGCAGTTCCATTGTATGGCTTCCTAGCAGGGGGTTGAGCTGGTTGGTTGGGGACGGCTTGATCAATGTTAGTAACCATGGCGAAGTTCTGAGAAGCCTTTCACTTCTTTGACCTCTTAGGGGATCCAGTCTGTTCATCCATGGTCTTTGATTCCTCGATTGGGTTCGATTCCTCGAGCGGTTTCTTGTCACCTTTTCGGAAAAGTTTACCTTTCCTGATCTTTGATTCAGTCAAGGTTGCAGATAGCTCAATGGCCTGTCTAACTGTAGTAGGGTTGCTGCCAGTCACAATGTCTTGTATTGAGTCAGGGAGGCCATCAATGTACTTTTCTATTGCCTTATCCAAAGGCGTGACCATGTTTGGGCATAACAGACTCAACTCCTCATAACGGTCCGTGTAGGCTCGATGCTCACCGCTGTCTTGCTCAAGATTGTCGAATTCCCTTTCCAAGGCCCTGATCTCGTGACGAGGACAAAATTCCTTCATCATAAGGGCCCTAAGTTCAGCCCATGTCTGTGCTAGAGCAACTTCTGCACCACGATCTCTCATAACCCCGTTCCACCACGTAAGGGCTCTCTTCTGGAACACACTTGAAGCAAACTCGACCTTGCGATTGTCAGGACACTGCACGTGGCGGAAAGTATTCTCAATGCTCTTGAACCATTGAAGAAGCCCAGTCGCTCCCTCAGAACCACTAAACTTGAGTGGTTTCGCCGAGTTAAAACTCTTGAAATTGCATGGACCATTGTTGTTGTTATTGGCTTGATTCCATTGAGCAAAGAGGTTTGGGAATTGAGCAGCCATTTGTTGTGCAATGATTTCTGCCAGTTCGGCAGTCGCTATCTGGCTTTCGCGTCGAGGAGGCATTCTAAAAGAGGAAACATGAAAGGAAAGGAGTGAGAGAATTAGACGAAAAGAATGAGATGAAACAAATCTGATGAAAGCAAGGATAGTGGTCATTTGTTTGTTACTACAAAGCAACAAACGACCTCGGTGATTAATCAAAGTAAATAGGTCAAAAATAATGTATCGCGAAGACATGCTCGCCTATAAGTGAACACTCATCCCAAGAATTCCCAGGTAAGCACAACTGGTCTCGCGTCTGATGAGATGTATACGAAGTGCTTGCCTAGACAGAAAACCCAGAATACAGGCATTCACCCTTCCAGTTTGAACGTGTTCACATTATTTAAAACCCAAAACCTTGACGAGATTTTTGAAAATTCAAAGGGGTTCAAAACCATATAACAGAGAGTTCAAAACCTTACAATAGATGGTTCAAAACCTAGTAATCAATCATCCTAGAACAGATGATTAGTTTTCAAAGCGGTTTTGAAATTTATGTTCTTGTTGTGGTCGTCGCCTAAGGATAGGTGACGGTATTGTTTTATGACTAAACGCAAGTAAACTCGCGTTAGGGTCCTAAGAAGGTTATAGACTAGGTCAAAGCATTACTAATAACCTAATTCCCTATAACCATTGGCTCTGATACCATCTTTTCTGTCACACCCTGACCACGTAGAACATACAAAACGTGGCGGAAATGTCGGGGAGTGTTGTAACAGAATTAATTGTTTCAAATCCATGGCAATTGAAGTTTCGTTTTATTGTTTAAAAGTGTTACAATGTCTTAACAAACAAGGAAATACAACATAATTAACTAGTCTTGCATCTTTTATTGTCACTAAAGCTCAAGTCTGCCTATGTGTATCTTGATCATCTTATGCAACAGCTCCTGAAAAACACATGTGAAAATAGGTACGTCAGCATAAAAATGCCTGTGAGATACATAGGTTTTGTGAAAACAGGTTTCATGACTTATGTTTGAGAAAATGTTTAGTCATGAACCTTGTAATTTGCTTTGTTTTGTAAATCATTTAAAAAAAACGTTAAGATCAGATGTTATGTATAAATAAGAGAATAATGTATGGTTAAATGAATAACCATGTAAAAATGTGTTTGTATAAGATAAATTGTTTGTAAATCAATGTCTTGTGAAAACTATGATATTTGTATAAAATGTTATATGTCTCAAACTGAGATGATTCAAATAACACTACGATATGTAATACCATACAAACACTTATATATAGGAAGTACCAGCGGCGTATCCACCATGCTTGTATCATATTACACACGCATCGTTACTTAATCAAACCAAACCACCAAAGTAATGTTTAACAATTGTAGAAATGTTTATGTATGGTCAAATACGGTTCAAACGGTTTACAGATACAAACGGTTCACAGATACAAATGGTTCACAGATACAAACGGTTCACAGATACAAACGGTTCACATAGTCAAATGATTACAATGGTTCAAAATGCAGTATAATGTGTTCACATGCTAAATGAGCATATGCAACAGAAATGTAATGTAAAACAATGTACTAAGTATGAACTAAATGGGCATACATAGCATGAACAAAATGAAATCATGTACTATAATGTACTAATGAACGTAGGAAGTATTTGATGTGAAAACAGGAAAGCATGAAAGTAACAAGTAGGCACATGTGTTTCACCCCAAAACAGTTTGGAAAACAGTAAAAGAGGGGTCTATGTACTCACTTGAGATTGCTTAGTAGTCCTTGAGTAACAACCAAACAATGATAGAGATCACGGATATCAAACGGCACATAATATAGGTAATTATGTTAATAACCAGACCTAAATCGGATGATTGGATAGAATGAGGGTTCGTAAACCAAACGAGTATAGAGACTCGTGTCATATGGTTTAACAAAGCCTTCATGCTAAATGAAACCTAACCTAAGCGTTTACGACCCATTACGACCCGTTTAGGTAGCTTATGCTACTTTAACGCGTCGTTTGCGTGAAACGCGTTCGGACCGTCTAACTAGTCCTATGACAAGCGTTATATGCCTAAACGTGTTACATAATCAGTTGTGTGACAAAAGTTTAGGTTACATATGCTTAATTACCAATTATACATAAAAAGGGTATTCTGGTAATTTACCTAAGGCATATAAACTACCTATCATACAACTACTTAACGAAGCGACCATAAGGTATAACCTCGGAAGGTTATTCCCTATCCACTATGGTCACCTAAGGTATTTGGTCGGATCCTAATGATCGACCAAATGGGTCGGGTTCAAAGGTATAAGCGATTTATTAGATCGCTTACCCTTACGACCCTAGACAACGTGATAATCAGTAGGCATAGTCACAAGGGACTATAACCGTCGTGATTACAATCACGTTGCGAAGTTCAAACGAACTTCGCATTGACCATAAACTGGTCAACACTGAAAGTCAAACAAATTTTGACTTTCGGACTCGAAAAGCAATAAAAGAACGAAAGAATACTTACGAAGGGTCCCCGAATGCTAATCTAGATCAAAATAACTCAGGTATGAAACAATGGTTCCAACTTAGAGTCTTTTTGATCAGATTCTAGTGGGTTTTAGCTATGGAATGGGTTGGGTATTTATAGTATTCGGGTAACCGTTAAGATCGTTTCATGGAAACCGTGCTCGAATCCAAGGCGTACACTTGTTGGAAACTTATGGTGTCTAAAAATGAGTTCTTATCAGCTGACTAGGCAATTGAGAACATGTGGTTGTGGATTAAACAACTGATAACAGGCTATTAGATACACTGCATCTAGTCTGCAGAACCCTTACGCATCGTAGGGGAAAAATGGTTGCGCATCGTAAGCATACAAGTTTGGCAGAATTACAGTTTTAGTCCCTGTCATGCATTCAGCCCATTTTCGACACGTTTAAGGCCCGTTAACCCCATTTCAAAGCTCTAAAATGAAGTTAAAGTATTGGGAACTTAAAACATGCTCAAAAATATCTCGGATGTCGGTTCGTTTAGCCGTACGATCGCGATGTTCGCTTAATTACGACGGAATGCGCATAAGCGCGAAAAACGATCTAAATGACGCGACGAATGGATTTTTCTTATGCCAAACACTAAAATAAAATGTTTTAGTGCTTACATAAATTTTTGGATGTCCGGATGTATTCAGAACGTAAGTTATGCGCGAAAATGCAAACTTGTGCACTTTTTGACGCTTTTAGTCCCTGAATGAGCCAAAAGTTTATTTTAGCACACCGAACCCCTTAAAGCCTATTTCTAAGCTATGTAAAGGATATTTAAGGTGTGTTTAACTTATGGTCATGTTCTGGAATGTCTGTTACAGTTCAAATTGGCATACTTTCGCAGTTTGTCAACTTTAGTCCCTGTAAACGATTTAACTTGATTTTGCAATACCAAAGCCTTCAAAACTTATTTCTAAGTTATGTAAAGGTTATTTAAGGTATGTTAAGTATATGTCACTATTCCGGAGTGTTCGTTGCATTAAACTGGTTATATTTACGCATCAGTGCGCGTATAACCTTCCAGAAAGCTATATAGAGTTTGAAATCGAACAAGACTTGATATGTGTAAACGATACCCATATTTTTACAAATCCCAAGTATAAAATACAATATTTCATTGGTTTGGCATTTGTTTGATGGTTGAATTGACACAGGTGTCACACTTTTCTTAAACAACTGGGGATACTTGAGTTTCATTTGGTCTTCTCGTTCCCAGGTATACTCTGGGCCATGACGGGAGTTCCAACGAACTCGAACAAGATGTATTCTGGTATGCTTGAGAATCTTAATGTCTCGGTCTGTGATTTCCACTGGTTCCTTGACGAATCGCAACTGGTCGTCGATTGTGAGCTCCTTTAAGGGAACTATGCGGGTCTTATCTGACAGACACTTTTTCAGATTTGACACGTGGAATACGTTGTGAACTCCGCTGAGTTCTTCAGGTAGATTCAACTTGTAAGCGACTTTGCCAATTTTCTCAATGATTTCGAATGGTCCGACATAACGCGGATTGAGTATGCCTCGTTTTCCAAAACGAACTACACTCTTCCAAGGTGAGACTTTAAGCAGCACTCGGTCCCCAACCTGGAACTCGAGTGGTTTCCTTCGCTTATCAGCATAGATTTTCTGACGGTCACGAGCTGCCGCCATTCGATGTCGTATCTGAGCAATCTTCTCAGTTGTATCTACCACAAGTTCTGGGATAGTGATTTGGCTGTCACCAACTTCTGCCCAACAAAGAGGCGATCGACACTTCCGTCTGTACAATGCCTTGAACGGAGCGGCCTGGATAGTGGTGTGGTAACTGTTGTTATACAAAAACTCCACTAACGGGAGGTGTTTTTCCCAGCCATTACCAAAGTCGATTACACATGCCCTAAGCATGTCAAGGGTTTGGATGGTGCGTTCAGATTGCCCATCCGTCTGTGGATGATATGCCGTGCTCATGTCTAATCGAGAACCAAAGGACTTGTGCATAGCTTGCCACAGTTCAGATGTAAAACGTGAGTCATGATTAGAAATGATGGAGGTTGGCACTCCGTGCCTTGATACTACTTCCTTTAGGTAGACGTCTGCTAGAGTAGAAAACTTATCCGTTTCCTTGATAGCCAAGAAGTGTGCAGACTTAGTTAATCGATCCATTATCACCCAAATAGTGTCATTTCCGCGTTGAGATCTAGGCAGGCCAGTAACGAAATCCATGGAAATTTGCTCCCATCTCCATGTCAGGATCTCTGGTTGTTGGAGTAGGCCTGATGGTTTCTGATATTCAATCTTGACTCTCGCACAAGTCAAACATTTACTGACGTAGGTTACTATGTTGGCTTTCATGCTAGGCCACCAATACGTAGTCTTGAGATCATGGTACATCTTATCCGAACCAGGATGTACCGAATAACGAGACTTGTGTGCCTCATCCATCACAAGCTCACGTAGATTACCATAGAGTGGAACCCAAATACGCCCTGTTACGTAATAAGCACCGTCTTCCTTTTGTTCTAGCCATTTCCTTGACCCTCGAAGGGACTCAGCCCTGATGTTTTCTACTTTCAATGCTTCAACCTGAGCATCTCGTATCTGAGCGGGAAGACTGGATTGGATGGTAAGTTGTAACGCTCGCACACGTTTAGGTGTAGTATCCTTTCGACTGAGGGCGTCGGCCATAACATTGGCTTTGCCTGGATGGTACTTGATCGCACATTCGTAATCATTCAAGAGCTCGACCCATCGACGTTTTCGCATGTTTAACTCCTTTTGCTTGAAGATATGCTCGAGACTCCTGTGATCGGTGTAAATGGTGGACTTGGTACCGTACAAGTAATGTCTCCATATCTTAAGTGCGAAAACAACTGCTCCCAATTCCAAGTCGTGCGTAGTGTAGTTCCTTTCGTGAACTTTAAGTTGGCGCGATGCGTAGGCAATGACCTTGTCACGTTGCATCAACACGCAACCAAGTCCTTGGATGGAAGCGTCCCAATAAACCACAAATCATTTGTGCCTTCAGGCAATGAGAGGATAGGCGCACTACAAAGTCTATCTTTTAAGTGCTGAAATGCGGACTCCTGTGCATCACCCCAACGATAGGTGACACCCTTCTGAGTCAGTGAAGTGAGAGGTTGCGCAATCTTTGAGAAATCCTCGATAAACCTTCTGTAATATCCTGCCAAACCCAAGAATTGGCGGATTTCTGTTGGTGTACAGGGTGCAGGCCAGTTCTTGATCGAGTCAACCTTGGGTGGATCCACATGAATCCCATCCTTGTTTACTACGTGGCCTAGAAATTGGACTTCGCGAAGCCAAAAGTCACATTTCGAAAATTTGGCATACAACTGCTCTGTTCGAAGAAGTTCCAAAATAAGTCTCAGGTGTTGCTCGTGTTCTTCATGACTCTTCGAATAGATCAGGATATCGTCGATGAAAACGATAACAAACTTATCCAGGTAAGGTTTGCACACTCGGTTCATGAGATCCATGAAGACCGCAGGCACATTCGTCAATCCGAAAGGCATAACCTGAAACTTCGTAATGCCCATAACGAGTCCTGAATGCTGTTTTGGAGACGTCCTCCTCTCGGACTCTCAGCTGATGGTATCCCGATCTCAAATCAATCTTAGAGTAATAGCTCGACCCCTGCAACTGGTCGAACAAGTGGTCTATACGTGGGAGAGGATAACGATTCTTCACGGTCACCTTGTTAAGTTCGCGATAGTCAATACACATTCTGAAAGTACCGTCTTTCTTTTTCACAAACAAGACTGGAGCTCCCCAGGGCGAAGAGCTAGGACGTACGAAACCCTTTTCCAAGAGTTCTTGTAATTGCATGGACAGTTCTTCAAGTTCTGATAGAGCTAGTCGATAAGGTGCACGAGCTATTGGTGCTGCTCCAGGAGCTAGCTCGAGTTAAAACTCGACTTGTCGATGAGGCGGAAGACCAGGTAATTCCTCAGGAAAATCGCGCACAATAGGAATGTCTTCAATTCTCTTCTCTTCCATTGATGTGTCAGTAACGAGTGCTAGAATGGCAGTGTGGCTCTTTCGCAAACACTTCTGGGCCTTAAGGAAAGAGATAATGCCTACGACAACACCACTCTTGTCGCCATGAATCACGAGGGGTTCTTCACCAGAACGAGGGATGCGGACAATCTTCTCGTTGCAAAGAATTTCCGCTTGCTGATGAGATAACCAATCCATCCCATTAACAACATCAAAACTACCCAGAACGATAGGAATGAGATCGATAGAGAAGGTCTGACCAGCTAAGACGAGGTTACAACCCTTAAATAGGTGTGTGGCCTCGAGACTTTTACCGTTTTCTAGCTCTACCGTGTGTTTGGTGGTCAAAAGTCTTGGAGTGCGCTTAAGCATTTGGCTAACTTTCAAGGACACATAACTAGTATCGGCACCCGAATCAAATAAAACAGTAGCAAAGAAGTCGTCCAGAAGAAACTTACCCATCACAACGTTGGGATCGTTCCTTGCATCACCCTGACCTAGCACGAAAACACGTCCTCAGGTGCATTGCCATTATTGTTACCCCCTTTGTTGCCTCCATTGTTGCCTCCATTGTTGTTCCCGTTTCCTGGGTTGTTGTTGTTCTGATTCTGGTTCAGCTGAGGACAGTTCCTCTTAAAGTGGCCTTCAGCGCCACACTGAAAGCATTCTTTATTTCCCTGCTGTTGCTGCTGCTGGTGGTTCTGTGGAGCTTGTTGTTGTTGTTGGCGATTCTGATTTGCTGGTCGTGCGCCCCTGCAATCCTTTGCTTCATGACCAAACTTGTTACACCTCAGACAACGACCCTTGTTGCACGACCCGTTATGGTGGAAATTACATCGATTGCACTTGGGGTGATTTCCCTTGTACCCACCCGGACCTTGATTCCCAGAAGACTGCTGACTGGGGCTCCTGTACTCATCTGTCTTTCGCTGCTAAGACTGAGACTGAACTGAAGTAGAACCCTTGCCCGAATTTCCATCCCACTTACGTTTGTTATCACTGGGAGCATCAGAAGTAGTAGTAGCGCTAATACACTTGGGCAGCTTGTTCTGCTCAACTGCCTGATCAGTAAGACGATGAGCCAACCGGATGATTTGCTGAATGGTACCCAGGTTAGCTGAAGTCACGTGACTCTGAATCTCTGGTACAAGACCCTTGAGGTACAGCTCAATACCTTTGATGGGAGGGTCCACCATAGTAGGACACAAGATGGCCAGCTCGTTTGACCTCTTCGTATATGCCTCAATCCCAGACCCCGTCATCTTCAGATTGAAAAATTCCACCTCTAGCTTATGGATGTCGTCATGACTACAGTACTCTTCCTTGATCAATTCTTTGAAGTCGTTCCATGGGGTGGCATTAGCAACCGCCAGCCCTAGCAGTTGAACCTGTGCTTTCCACCAGGTTAACACAGCACCTTCAAGCGTTCCAGTAGCAAATTTCACCCTACGATCTTTAGGGCATTCACACATCTCAAAAACAGACTCAAGCTTCTCGAACCAGTGAAGAAGGCCTACAACTCCTTCTGTGCCGCTGAAAGTACTAGGTCGGCAATCCATGAATGTTTTGAACGTACATACGGGAGGCAGAGCATGTTGACCTGTGGCGCGAGAATAAAAGACAAGGTTAAGCACAAGAGTTGGTTCGCGAAGGTAAGATCTAAACGTCCTAAGATGGGTTGATATGGCAGGTTATACCTCCTGCAGGGGCAGTTGCGAGTACCTCAGCCACTCGTTCGTTGATTAGAGCCATCAGCTGGGCTTGAGTTAGGTTGATACGTCCTCCGCGTCCGTTCATGATCTTCACAACGAAGCAACGTAAGTGAGAAAAGTGTCGCGAAAGTGCGTAAGCGTGGGATAACAGGAGAGAGTAAGCACATAAGGTTCAAATAGAAGTTATCACGTTAACTAGTGCACAGTGTGAACTATCTAACCGACAATATAAACATAAATCATACCACCTATTGTGTCGAGTCTTGCACGTGGAGCAAAGCGTCGTTGTGGATCGTTGAGCACTGTACAGGTTATAGTCTGGTTTTATCAAAAAGCTTTCCCCCTTTTTAAAACCAAGTTCGCTATAACCAATGGCTCTGATACCAATCTGTCACACCCCCAAAATCCACCATGCGGAGTATCACCGCTTGGAGGCGTGACATGACCAGGATCGAGCCACCAATCATATTGAACAATGTATTTAAGATAGATAAAATCCAACCACACAATATAATTGGTGATCAAAAGCTAGTTAACCAAGTTCAAATTAAACAGCAGAAGCATTAAAGGTAAAACCCAAAACATAAGTTCAATAAGTTCATAAAGTTTAAATGTTTAGAACGGGACATAACAGTCCATATCCCACAACGACCTCCTCCTCGTGCAAGCTCCATAAGCATCTAACGACCTGTAAAGCATGTAACAATGAGTCAACAACAAAGTTGAGTGAGTTCACGATTGGTGGTTTAGTTTTAAGTTGTTTCCGAAAACATAGTTTGTCTTTTGCTGGCTTACTTGCCGTGGGGGTTACCCCATAGTTGAAAATATGATTAACCAATTCCTTCTTTCCCAAACCATACCCATAATTAGTGGGGGCTTCCCCATGTGAACCACTAGACCGTTACCATATCGACTACTAACGAAAGTAAGTTGTGCCCTACGTCAATGTCTATCATCATTGACAGTTTGCCATAGTCCATTAGTACACGCCCGTCCGACTGGCACGGTGTGAGGTTTGTTAAACATAATAGCGCTATTAACTAATGACCCGCTCGCCATTGGCCTCGGCGATTAAGTCGATATAAAATGAGGGACTTAATGATAGAGTTTTGTCTAGTAAGTTTTAAGGTTGTTGTCCTACCCAAGGAGGACGAACGTACGCATTCTACCCAAGGAGAATATGCAGGATTTTTATTGGCATCCTACCTATGGAGGATGGCGGTACATATCCTACCCAAGGAGAATATGTAGGTTCCGTTTTTATTCTTTTAACCCATTCCCAACCACCGGGAATCCCATGCCTTATAAAGTGTGTGAACTCACCTCGGTTTGCTAGGTTAGATTAGTTACTCTAATAATCAGAAATCAAGCACGTCCTAATAAGGTACGGATAACAATCAGTTTCTTATGCATCACACATATCCTACGTACGGTTTATCTACTCATTACTTCTATCACATACCACACAATTCAAATATCACACTCTGACTTTTGTGGAAAGATCGTAGTTAAAAATACACTTGTAACACTTGTTAGAAAATATTTTCTATGTGTTGGAGTTTTTAGAAAATTTCGCCAGAGTCTCCTTTATAAATGGAGGCGACCATGCTAATAAGCATATCATTTTATTTTCCGAAAATCATTCAACAATCAACAACAGTTTACCAAGAGCAAACTATTCCATTTAGAAACCAACATGAACTTGATGTTTCATAAAAACACGTAGTAACTTGGTAAGGCGTTTAGTGGGTTTAGTTACCCTCCAAAGTGTGTTTATTTTTGTTAAAATCTTATTCTCGGGATTTTTAGAAGTTCACAACTTGTGAACATATTTTACAAAAATATTTATTTACAACATTTCATGTGTCACTAGTATCCATATACTTACTTTATTTCCAAAAATAGTGTAAGGACCATGATCTTTCAAAAACCGTCTTTTTCCTCAATGGGTATTCTTCAGAAACAAAAATGAACGAATAATCAAGAATATTCATTTCCCTTGATGGATATTCTCCAGAAACGAAAATGAACAGAATGAGTCATTTTCCTCAATGGGTATTCTTCAGAAACGGAAATGAAGGAAAAATCAAGAATATTCATTTCCCTCGATGGATATTCTTCAGAAACGAAAATGAACGGAATGAGTCATTTTCCTCAATGGGTATTCTTCAGAAACGGAAATGAAGGAAAAATCAAGAATATTCATTTCCCTCGATGGATATTCTTCAGAAACGAAAATGAACGGAATGAGTCATTTTCCTTAATGGGTATTCTTCAGAAATGGAAATGAAGGAAAAATCAAGAATATTCATTTCCCTCGATGGATATTCTTCAGAAACGGAAATGAAGGAAAAAGAAAAATCAGGGATATTCATTTCCCTCGATGGATATTCTTCAGAAACGAAAATGAACGGAATGAGTCATTTTCCTCAATGGGTATTCTTCAGAAACGGAAATGAACTGAGTCAACTCTAGACACATGACAAAAATTGTTGTGGTTTCTGTGCACTGAATTCCTTAATTATGTATGCATCCATAATTACGTAATTCCTTGCACAGTCCGCACAGTTTGTTTTGTAATGTGAAGGGGAAGAAAATCAAACATGTGATGAGTGTGACTAGACTATCATAGGGTCCTTTTAATTAGATCGACAAATGATCTCTTTAATTAGACCACCAAGGAGTCTTTTCAGCTATATCATCACATGATATTCCTAACCAGATTTTTGGATCAATCTGTTTAACTAGACCACTCAAGGGGTCTAATTATGGAATAGTACATTATAATCCAAGGGTCTTTACTATTACGTAGAAGCCCATTAAGGATTTAAGGTAGTACCTTTGGATATCCTACTATGAATCTCTTATACGAAGATATGGAAGATTCTACGAGGATTTGGATAACAAAAACTTGGATTACACAAAAACATAAAAGGGAACACATAAGCACATAATCACATATTTGTTTAATTTGACCTTCAATTTGTTATCTTTTGACACGAATATTTAAAGCACACCAGGAATCCAATCCGTGGATTTCATTTGGCACTTTAATCATTTTCAAGAATCTATCTATGAAGATAGGATAATCTTCCGAAAATTCGATTTTGTTTTCAAAGAAACGTAATATTCGAATTGAGGTACACAACAATTTTAGGATTTACGGAAATACCCTTAGGTACCCTATTAAGGATTTATAGTGGTACTTTGGGTATTCGTCCAGAGTTGTAACTTGCGCCTTATACTTCGTTTCTTTGGAAGAAACGGGTACTTAGGATTTTCGTGGAAAATGCAAGAGATCATAAAATGGAAGAATTTTGGGAGTAGTCTGTTCTTCAAGGAATACGATTCCTTGATTGTCGGTATTGTAGGGGATATGTTGTTTATACATGCAACCATATAAATACATTGCAATGTGAATAAAAGATTTATTTATAAACAATGATAATAACTGTTTCATGGACCTTGACAACAAAAGAAAATAATACATAAGACGTGATTATTTCTAAACGGTGTTGTCTTCTAGTCGGTCAGATGCTCATCCGTGTGCTGGATTTGCATTAGCAAGCTTGGGCAATTTCTTCGGAAATGACCCATCTTGCCACAGTTGTAGCAAGAACCTGGTGGAAAACGAGCTTGAGCAGGATTGTTGTCAGCTTGATTTGGTGCAACTGCAACTCGGCAAACTCTTGCTGTATGACCTATAATTCCACAAATTTGGCATTTGCGGCACTTCACACTAGCATGATGATGAAGGTTACATTGGTTGCACAAGGGTGCAGTTCCGTTGTATGGCTTCCTAGCATGGGGTTGAGCTGGTTGGTTGGGGGCAGCTTGATCATTGTGAGCAACCACAACGAAGTTTTGGGAAGCTTTTCGCTTCCTTGACTTCTTGGAGGATTCAGCCTGTTCATCTTTGGGTTTCGATTCCTCAATTGGTTTCTTATCACCTTTTCGGAAAAGTTTACCTTTCCTGATTTGAGATTTAGTCAAGGTAGCAGATAGCTCAATGGCTTGCCTAACCGTAGTGGGGTTACTACCAGTCACAATGTCTTGTACTGGGTCAGGGAGGCCATCAATGTACTTTTCGATTGCCTTATCCAAAGGCGTAACCATATTCAGGCATAACAGACTTAACTCCTCATATCGATCCGTGTAGGCTCGATGCTCATCGCTATCTTGCTTAGGATCGTCGAATTCCCTTTCCAAGGCCCTGATCTCGTAACGAGAACATAATTCTTTCATCATTAGAGCTCGAAGCTCTTCCCACGTTTTAGCCAGTGCCACATCGGCACCCCTATCTCTCATTACACCATTCCACCATGTCAAAGCTCGTTTCTCAAAGACACTAGATGCGAATTCTACCTTTCGCTCATTTGGGTATTGAACATGCCTGAAGGTGCTCTCTAGACTCTCGAACCATTGCAGAAGTGCAGTCGCTCCTTGAGACCCAGAAAACTTTGATGGCTTAGCTGAGTTGAATGTCTTGAAGTTGCAGGGGGGCATTATTGTTGTTGAGAGCTTGGTTACATTGAGCAAAGATGTTCGGGATTGCAGCAGTCATTTGTTGTGTAATGACAGCTGCCAGCTCTTCAATAGTTACCTGATTTTCGCATCGTGGAGGCATTCTAAAACGGGGAAACAAGAGAGAAAACAAATGAAATGGCATTGGGTAAGAATAGGATGTTACAATTACCGACCAAAAATCATGGGTGACGGTCATTTGTTTGAACCACGAAGCAAACAAACGACACACAAAGGCTGAATCAAAGTAAATAGGTCCTCATAATGTATCGCGAAGACATGCTCGCCTATAAGTGGACACTCACCCCAAGAGTTCCCAGGTAAGAGTGACTGGTCCGATACTGCGGATTTGTACGAACACTCTAGCCTTAGACAGAAAGCTCAGGGTACAAGCACCCACCCTTCCAGTTTGCACGTGTTCACATTATGTAGCCCCAAACTTTGACGAGAATTTGAAAACTTTGAAGGTTCATAACCTTATAATAAATCATCCTAGAACAGATGATTAGTTTTCAAATCAGATTCGAATTTTGTGTTCTTATTGTTGTTGCTGCCTAAAGATAGGAAACGGTATTATTTTATGACTAAACGCAAGTAAACTCGCGTTAGGGTCCTAGGAAGGTTATAGTCTAGGTCAAAGCATTACTAATAACCTAATTCCCTATAACCATTGGCTCTGATACCAACTTTTCTGTCACACCCCGACCACGTAAAACAACAAAACGTGGCGGAAACATCGGGGAGTGTTGTAACAGAATCATTGTTTCACAACCATGGATTAAACAATTTCGTTTTATTTAATTAAATGTATTACATTACATTGGAATTAGAAACAAAACATGAACAAATAGACTTTTATTGTTATTAAGTCGCTAAGGCCTCGTCCATTCCTATGTGAGCGTACACAAAAATCATCATCAAACATCATCAACTATGGCACCTGAAACACACGTGAAAATACGTCAGCATAAAAATGCCGGCGAGTGCATAGGTTTTATATGAGTAACAGATTCATGGCTCGTTTTACATGTTGCAATACTTATTTAAAAACCTCGTTTTGAAAAGTATAATATTGCGACATAATTAACCAACTCAAATCAAATTGGTTATAATTTGCAAAATCTCGTAGCCATGATTCTTAACTCCAATACATTTGTTTTATTAAATCAAATTGTAAAATATCTCATAAAAACTCGTTAATAAAACTCGTATGGTTTATATTATTCAGAAAACATCCTTGTGTGACATTGTTTCGAAATCGTTTACACAAGTGATCTAGATAACGCAACGATATATAATGTGTTAAAAGCACTTATATATAGGAAGTACCAGCGGCGTATCCACCATGCTTTTAACACATTACACCCGCCCCGTTACCTAATCACTTCCCTAACCCAATGGCTCAAACAGTTACAAATGGTTCACATAAATCAAATGGTTACAAACGGTTCACATAAATCCAACGATCACAAATGGTTCACATACATCAAATGGTTACAAATGGTTCACATACATCCAATGATTACAAATGGTTCACATACTTCTAATGATTACAAATGGTTCACATACATCCAATGATTACAAATGGTTCAAAACGTAAAACAATTGTGCTAGCATGTTAAGTGAACATACATAGCAAAACATAATGAAATTATGTACTA
>JARYGA010006555.1:0-18306 GCA_030545235.1 Helianthus tuberosus | reverse complement strand
CTTTTCCAAAGCTGATAATAAATCTTTTTTTGTATCGTTTGTTTATGCAAAGAACAAATACCAGGAGCGAAGAAGTCTTTGGGATAGTTTGTGTAAGCATAAGCTTTTTTGCCATGATAAGCCTTGGGCCGTAATGGGTGATTTCAACTCCGCTTTATATATTGAGGATTCTCTGCATGGTCCTTCCACTCATACGATCGGAATGAGAGAATTTAATGATTGTGTTCAGTTTTCGGAGCTGCTAGATATTAACGGTCATGGGCTGCACTACACATGGAACCAGAAACCAAAGCATGGTATTGGGTTACTCAAAAAGATAGATCGTGTGATGGGCAATATGAAGTTTTTAGAGATGTTCCAGGATGCGTTTGTTTTATATCATCCTTTTCGGATATCTGACCATACCCCGTGTATTATGCGAATGGTGGCTTCGGTCAAGAACCACCCGAAACCGTTCAAGTTTGCTAACTTTATTAGATCGAAGCCGGAATTCAGGGTGTCTGTAGAACAGGAGTGGAAAAAGCATGTTGACGGGTTTACAATGTTTGCGGTCACAAAGAAGCTCAGAAACCTGAAACCAGCTATGCGTAAAATTTTGTTTAATCAGGGTAATCTGCATGACAAAGTAGCTGACCTGAGAAAGAAGCTGGATAATATCCATACTCTTATTGATACCAATCCGTTTGATATTGATCTTCGTAACATGGAGGCTAAGTGTCTTAAAGATTTTCAGATGGCAGCTTATGATGAAGAATGTTTTCTTAAGCAAAAAGCTAAGGTGGAGTGGTTGTGTGCTGGAGACTCTAATACTAAATTTTTCCATAACAGTGTGAAGTGTAGGAATGCCAGAAGTAAGATTCACTCTATCAGGGATGTTAATGGGGTCCGTTATGAGGCAGAAGGTATTTTTAATGCGTTGGTTTCTCATTATGCTAATTTCTTGGGTATGGAGGATCGGGTGACTAGTATTAATATGGATGATATTTGTGTCAATACTCTAAGTACTGAAGTTGCAGTCAATATGGTTCGGCATGTAACTCGAGAGGAAGTTAAAAATGCTATGTTTAATATTGGAGAGAATAAAGCTCCGGGTCCAGATGGGTATACTTCGGCGTTCTTTAAGTCTTCTTGGGATATTGTGGGTGAAGATGTGACCTCCGCAGTGCTAGAATTTTTTGATAATGGCAAACTGTTAAAACAACTAAATCACACTATTCTGGCTCTTGTTCCTAAAGTTGATATTCCGGACTCGGTGATTGACTATCGTCCGATATCGTGCTGTAATGTTTTGTATAAGTGCATAAGCAAGATCATTACGGATCGAATCAAGGGTAGTTTGGAGAGATTGGTGAGTATTAATCAGTCTGCTTTCATTCTTGGAAGGAAAATTTCGGACAATATCTTGCTAACTCAAGAGCTGATGCATAATTACCATTTGAATAAGGGCCCTGCTAGATGTGCGTTCAAGATAGATATACAGAAAGCCTATGATACGGTCAACTGGGAATTCTTAGAGAATGTGCTTAAGGCTTTTGGTTTTCATCATAGGATGGTTGCATGGATTATGGAGTGTGTTACTACGACGTCGTTTTTTTGGGTAAAGGGTTACCCCGGTGATTCTATATATTCACAACCAATAAAAACCAAGTAGTGTAGAGAGTCTACACTAGTTTAATCATGGGACATGCCCCATGAAAGTAAATCAAAGAAACCAAAAATAAAACCAAATTACTAAACGTCCCACTAGACTACAATCTAGACCAAACAACACAAAGATAAATAAAAGCTAATCAGCCACCATCATCGATAATGTCGTTGCCATGAATCTCCCACTCCCTCCAAAGTCTTCGCACATTTTCAGTAGTCTTCAGTCTCGCTCCCATCAGCTTGTACCGAACCAAACTAATGATTTTCTCACTAACAATCTCTGGAGGTCTCATCCGATTCTTGAATATCCTGATGTTACGCTCCTGCCAAATAACATAAGCACTAGCCGCCACCAATAACCTCGCAACATAATCAGAAGCTAACTTAGAGTTGGATCGAGCAAGAAGCCAATTGATAATATCCTCCCACTTAGGTTGAACCGTATTCATGCCCACTTTCTGTCTCACAATATGCCAAACTTTCGAAGAGAAATCACATTCAAAGAACAAATGGCTATGAGAGTCATGATTAGCATAGCATAGCAAACAACACATCATATTCATAGTCTTTCTGCGAGAAAAATCCCACGTCAGAATCTTATCTTGCGTGAGCAGCTTACCTCTCATAATCAGCCACATTAAAAATGCATGCCTCGGGATGCATTGGGTAAACCAGACAATAGTGCTCCACTCTATCTCAGTTTCTTTATGACGAAGCGAGTTCCATGCCTCAGAAGATGAGAAAACACTTGTGTTATTACCATCCCGCCACATAATTCTATCAGGTTTATTCTGAATAATATGAAGTTGATCTAGCTGAATCAGAACTGGAAAAAGATCTCTCCAAGCAACCGGCCACTTCCACTCTCCATTGGCCTGGATGTCAGAAACCGAATCCTCTAACCGGAAGCCTGCATTAGAAATAGCTCTAGGCGAAATAAACTCCCCAAGCGGCCCAATATCACTCCATATATCATACCAAGCCGAGGCCAAAGTCCCATTACCAATGTCAAACCAAAAGAAATCCCTCACATACGGACGAAGTTGAAGAAGCTTACGCCACGAGTAACTACAAGTAGAGGGAATATTAGCAATCCAGAAATTCTTTCCTTTTAACCTGTAAACATGAACCCAATCCACCCACAATGACTTCCTCCTCATAAGAATACTCCACATGTGATTAGCCATAAGGGCTTTGTTTACATCACCAATACGCCGAATACCCAAACCACCTTCATATTTAGGGAGACAAACTGCTTTCCAAGAAACCTTAGCTTTGCCTTTCTGGAAACCCGTATCTTGAGACCACAAAAAATTTCTCATCTTTGCCTCCAACTCTAGAACAACTCTAGTCGGAAGCATAAACACAGAAGACCAGAAAATATGCATAGAAGATAAAACAGAAACAATGAGTTGCAATCTACCTGCGAACGAGAGTAACTTATTCCTCCAATGCATGATTCTTTTGTCTAATTTCTCCAACAGAACATTACAGTCTCTATATAACAGACCCGACGAAATTAACGGGACACCAAGATAGCGAACAGGCAAAGACCCCTCCTTAAACGGCATGATATTCAGAATAGCACTTTTAATGTAACTTGGAACATTACAAAAGAAAACAGTGCTTTTCTGATTATTAGGCACCAGACCCGACATCAAAGCAAATTTTGAAAGAGAGCTCATAATATACCTAGCCGAAGCAATTTCCCCTCTAGCAAAAAGAAAAAGATCGTCTGCAAAACAAAGATTGATAATTTGGTGCTTCTCACATTTATTATGAAACTTGAAGGATGAATCAATCCTTAACGAATGATGCAGAATGGCCGTTAAAACTTCCATAACAAGAGTAAACAAATACGGAGATAGAGGATCACCCTGACGAAGCCCACGATTTCCTTTGAAATACCCATGCACATTACCATTGACACAAACAGAATACGATGTAGTAGAAACACACACCATAATCCAGTTCACCATCGAAGCATTGAAACCGAAACCAAGAAGAATATTCTTGAGAAATTTCCAATCAACCGTATCATAGGCCTTTTGGATATCAACTTTAAAAGCACATCTTGGGGGACCAACATTCCTATGGTAATTGTGCATCAACTCTTGGGTTAACAAAATGTTGTCAGAAATCTTCCTGCCTGGGACAAAAGCTGATTGGTTTATACTAACAATATTATTTAACACCACCTTCAGTCTTTCCGCAATGATCTTGCTTATGCACTTGTATATAACATTACAACAAGCAATCGGCCTGTAATCCGTAACAACCGACGGAGAAGGAACCTTAGGCACAAGCACAATAAGGGTGTGATTTAACTGTTGAAGCAAACGACCTGTTTCAAAAAAATCAATAACAGCCTTTGAAACATCATTACCAATAATAGGCCAAGCACTCTTGAAAAACGCAGCCGTAAAGCCATCCGGACCTGGCGCTTTATCTATGCCAATAGAAAACATAGCCTTCTTGACTTCATCTTCAGTCACTTGTCTGATCATATGAGTAGCAATCTGAGGACCTGGCGCTTTATCTATGCCATCCGGACCTGGCGCTTTATCTATGCCAATAGAAAACGTATCTCCACGGCACCCTAAAAATTTCTCATAATGTTCCACAAAGGCTTGCTGAACTTTATCACCTTCAAACACGAAACCTCCTGAATCACTTATAACATCAATACGGCTATGATGATTTTTGCTTTTAACCGAAGAGTGAAAGAAAGCCGTATTACTATCCCCAGCCCTCAACCAATCCACTTTAGATTTTTGTTTCAGAAAACGCTCCTCATCCAACATAGCTTCTTGAAATTCACTAGTAACAGTAGCCTCTTGAATCCGAAAATCTTCATTATTCGGCTCCTGATCAATGAGTTTCTGCAAGTTATCTAACTTATCACGAAGCCTTTCCACTTTTTTATGAAGATTACCCTGCTTAAATAACAGCGCCCGGAGAGGAGTCTTGAGAAGACGAAGCCTTTTAGCAAGACAAAACTGATGAACTCCTTGGACTCTAATCTCCCAACCCCTCTTCACAATTTCTAGAAATTCTGGTTTGTAAACCAAAAAATTAGCAAATTTAAAGGACCTAGGCTTCAGAATACCAGCATCAGGAATTGATAAGACACAAGGGCA
The DNA here is from genome assembly GCA_030545235.1 of Helianthus tuberosus. Classification (NCBI taxonomy): domain Eukaryota; kingdom Viridiplantae; phylum Streptophyta; class Magnoliopsida; order Asterales; family Asteraceae; genus Helianthus; species Helianthus tuberosus. Next base: position 13,519 of record JARYGA010006555.1, on the reverse strand, counting down.
ATGGTCAGAAAGCCGATACGGCTGAAAAATAGCAACTGCACTCGGGCATTGGGTCACAAATTGGGTGTTCCCCAGCACTCTATCAATCTTCTTCAGTAATCCAATCCCTTTCTTAGGCTTTTGATTCCACGTAAAATGAAGACCTGACCTATTGATATCAAACATCTCAATCTTATCGACACATTCTTGAAACTCTTTCATACTACTAGACACCGACGAGGATCCCATCGACTTATCTTCTAGATTTAGAGCAGAATTGAAATCCCCCATAACAACCCAAGGATTATTCCCAACAAACCCTTTATGTAAAGTCAGGTGATGCCATAATTCCCTTCGAGTGACATAATAATTCGCGGCATAAACAATCGAGCAAAAAATCATTTTCTTATCCAGCTTGAAAAAGAGTTGTAAATGAATAACCTGATCAGTCTGAGACAATACCATGACGTCAAAAACAGCTGGATTCCACCCAATAATAATCCTTGTACCTTTGTTACACCGAGCCCCATTAGACGTCCAATCCCACGAACGAAAGATAGACTTACAAATTTGACCAAGTCTACTGACATCAACATGCGATTCTAAGATAGCACAAAGGCTCAAACTATAATCTTTAACTGCCTGACGAACCTCCGTTTGTTTCAGAGGGCGGTTCAACCCCCTAATATTCCATGAAGCAATACTAACCATTGTTAACATTCAAAGAAGGAGTGCTTGCCCCTTGTTGATTATCAGGTTTTCTAGTCCCACTAACCAGAAATTCATCGGTTTCATTATAAACTTCTTGGACTTCATCATCATTCGAATCATAAGGATCATCTCCAGCTCCCACCCGTTCGGCCACATTATCTAACTTGGTATCATTAAACACATCAAACGGATTAGACGATAAAAACCTAGTATTCGGATCTGATTTGCTACTACTACCGCTAGCTTTAGAGGTAATAGGACGATATTCAAATTTTTGCTTCGGTTTAGTAACCGGAAATCCTGTTCTTTTGGCCGCTTTTCGAGAATCAACATCCATAAACCCATCCTTGTCTATTACCGGTTTCTTTAAAGACTCTTTATTCTTAGACCCATGTTGAGTTTGTTGGATTTTACCAGGAGCTTTAGTAACCTGCCTGATTTGTTTCGGACAAGTCTGATCATCATGACCAAATATTTTGCAATACGTACATCTATGAGGACACCATTCGTATTCAACATAAACTTTTTCCTTAACATATCCTTCCCCCTCCAATTCCGGAGGTTTCGGCTGAACTACGACGTCGTTTTCTGTTAGCATTAATGGTAATCTGCATGGTTATTTTAGAGGAAAACGGGGGTTGAGGCAAGGTGATCCTATGTCGCCATACCTTTTCACGTTGGTTATGGAAGTCCTATCTTTATTGCTTCAGCATGTGGTTGTGTCTAGTAATGGGTTCAAGTATCATGCTCAATGTGCTAAACAAAAAATCATTAATGTCTCTTTCGCTGATGACCTATTTATCTTTGTGCATGGGGATGTTTGTTCCGTGGGGAAAGTTAAGCAAGCTCTTGAGAAGTTCACTAGTATTTCGGGTTTGGTTCCGAGCCCTGCCAAAAGTACGGTGTATTTTTGTAATGTTCCGCTTAACGTTAGACAGGATATCCTTCATTTGATGCCGTTTCAAGAGGGCTCTCTTCCGGTTAAATATTTGGGGGTGCCGTTAATAACTAGCAAGCTCATTTTTAAGGATTGTAAACCTCTTGTTGAGCGTATGGAAAAGAGGATTGATAGCTGGCTTAACAAGTCTCTGTCATTTGCGGGTAGGTTACAACTTGTGAAATCTGTTTTATCAGCCATGCATATTTATTGGGCTTCGGTCTTTATCATTCCTACTCGGGTTATTCATGAGATGGAGAAATATATGAGGAGATTTTTGTGGAATGCGGGGGTTCAAGGTAGGGCGAGAGCAAAAGTGGCTTGGTCAGATGTTTGTTTGCCTAAGGAGGAAGGCGGTCTTGGTATTAGAACCATATCGGATGTCAATAAGGCCCTAATGATAAGCCACATCTGGAGCATTATCACTAGAAGGAAGTCCTTGTGGGTCGAATGGATTTATTTGTACAAGTTGAAAGATCGTTCTTTTTGGGATGTTCAATTACGAGGTAGGATCAGCTGGGGATGGAGGAAGCTCATGTCTATTCGTGACATTGTTCGGCCGTTCATCTGGAAGTTAGTTTGGAGTGGGTTTCAAACGAATATATGGAGTGATAATTGGTGTCATCTTAGTCCTCTTAGCTCGTTCATAACGCCAAGATGTATTTCTAATGCTGGGTTCTCTATATCTTCTTCGTTGGCGGACTTAATTGATATTGATGGGCAATGGAAGTGGCCTCAAGCTTGGTATGATATCTATCCAATTTTAACTGAGTTAAATGTTCCTCAGTTGATTCACAACATGGCAGACCGTACAGTATGGAAGGATTTGCAGGGAAACCATTGTCATTTTCAGTCATTGGAGGTATGGAATGTGATTAGATATCGTGAGAGTCCGGTTCCATGGGTTAATGGGGTTTGGTTTTCGCAATGTATACCAAGGCACTCGTTTCATCTTTGGTTGGTTATCAAGAATAAACTAAAGACTCAGGATAGGTTGGCTGTTTAGGAGGTGGGAAGCGCTACTAATCTAAATCTGATGTGTTGCCCATTATGCAAAAATAATCGAGATTCAAGAGATCATCTTTTCTTTCAATGTTCATTTGCTTCTAAAGTATGGCAGGAAGTCAAGCAGATGGTGTCGTTGGATCAGGTTGATGACTCGTGGCAAGCTATAATGGATTGGATGGGCCAGAATGCTTCATCTAAGAAGACAGAGCACATTGTATGCAAGTTAGTCATTGCGACGGCTACTTACTTTATATGGCTCGAGAGAAACAACTGCCTGTTTTCTAATGTTCAATCTAATAATGCTTCGGTGGTTGGGAGAATCAAGAATACGGTCAGGCTTCGTCTAATGGGATTTGAGTTTAGAGGGAATTCCAAAGTTCATAACATGTTAAAGAAGTGGGAGATCGCTACAAACGAAGAAGTGAAGGACCCGGGTTAGGGGTTGTCTAAGTTTTTCGGTGTTTGTTGCTTTACGCTTGGCTGTTTGTTTTTGTGGTTTTGGTGTCGTGTTTGTATGTAGCAAACTGGTTGTGTGGTTTTTGTGTTTTCTCCTAGGCTTGGCATGTCAAGTCTAGTTGGTGTGTCATTTTAGGCTCACCCTTGTACTGATTTCGTTGATTTATAAAATTCACCGGGGTAACCCTTTACCCAAAAAAAAGGAAGTTATTAGAGCTTCGACCTAGTATCCGGCAACACTTATGGACTAAGATAGGGGATGGTTCGCTAACATCGGTTTGGTTTGATAACTGGGATGGCGTATGTCCTTTGAGCTCTTTGATTACGCCGAGAGCTATTGCTAATGTCGGTTTCTCGTTAAATACAAAGGTAGCGGATGTGAATAATTATGGGGTTTGGGGATGGCCGATTCAGTGGCTTACACGATACCCTTTCCTACTTAATTTGCAGCAGATTAGTCTTCGGCCTAGTCGTGATAAGCTGGTCTGGCGGTCCTCTGATGGAAAGGATTTAGACTATAGTGCTTCGTCGGTTTGGTAGGATATTCGGAACGCTCAGAATGAAGTCCCGTGGTCTTCTTCGGTTTGGTCCCCTCAAGCGATTCCTCGCCATGCTTTTTTCATGTGGTTGCTGGTCAATAAGAAGTTGAAGACGCAGGATATTATGGGCAGGTGGCAATCGTCGGGTAATTGAATTTCAATTTGATGTGTTGTTCATTGTGTACAACGGGTCCGGATTCTCATGCACACTTGTTCTTCGAGTGTGTGTATAGCGCGAAGGTTTGTAATGGAATAAAAGATATTGCGGGGCTCTCTTCCATCTCTAATTCTTGGGAGAATATCTATGATTATCTCGTGTAGATTGGTAATTCTAAAATGGCGAGGGATGTTATCGGTAAACTGGTCGTTAGTGCAGCAGGTTATTTCGTTTGGCAGGAAAGGAATTCAAGATTGTTTTCGGCCAAGAAAAGGAATGCTAATCGGCTTATTGAAATTATTTTAGCTACGGTCAGGATGAAACTTCATTCAATGAGGTTTAGAAGAACGACCCATGTGGAGAGAATTTTACTAGAGTGGAGTCTGCCTCGAGGGCTTGTCAGTGAAGATGATGATTGTGGCTAAGTTGTGTTTTATTTTTGTCTGTAACGGCCGACGTATGTGTCTAGCTTGTTTGCTTTGTTTAGCTTGGTTTTGTGTTGCTTTGTAACTCTAGTATAGCATGTCATGCTAGAGAATTGGGGATTGCTATTTTCTTCACTTGTTTCGTATTGGTTTTGATGATATAAAATTCACCGGGGTAACCCTTTACCCAAAAAAATTAAGTTTTTCGAGTTGTTTCCAGATGTTTTTGCTTTGTTTCAGCCGTCCCGTGTTTCGGACCACACTCCATGTGTTCTGAAGATCTCTACTATAACCAGTTCCAAACCGAAACCTTTTAAGTTTCCCAATTTTATTACGTCCAAAGTGGAGTTTAGACAGGGTGTTTCTTTGGAATGGGCCAAAGATGTCCCGAGTGTTGCTATGTTCTCTGTAGTCAAGAAAATGAGGAACTTGAAGCCGTATTTTCGCAAGATTCTCTTTCAGCAGGGTAATCTTCATACTAGGGTGACCACGTTACGTAAGGAGCTGGATCAAATCCAACAATAGATAGATACCAACCCATGGGATACTTGTCTTCATGATGCTGAAGCTAAATGTATTCGTGATTTCCAAGTTGCTGTGTATGATGAGGAGAGCTTCCTAAAGCAAAAATCCAAAGTTGATTGGTTGTGTGCGGGGGATGCTAATACCTCTTTTTTTTCATAATTGTGTGAAAAGTCGTAATGCCAGGAACAAAATTCTATGTATAAAAGATGTGCATGGGAACCAGTTTGAGGGTGTTGATGTTCCAGCAGCGCTCCTAGCTCACTACTCAAATTTTTTGGGCACTGAGGATCAGGTTGTAAGTCTGGTTGATGAAGACTTGTTTGTTAATACTCTTAATAATGGTACTTCTGACTATATGGTGCGACAGGTGACCCGAGAGGAGGTAAAAAAGCAATGTTTAGTATTGGTGAAAATAAGGCCCCGGGGCCTGATGGTTAGACATTGGCTTTCTTCAAACATGCTTGGGATATAGTAGGTGCTGAAGTTACAACTGCTGTTCTAGATTTCTTTGATAATGGCCAATTGTTAAAGCAAATCAATCACACCATCATAGCTTTGGTTCCGAAGATGGAGTCGCCGAACACGGTGTTAGATTACCGTCCGATCTCCTGTTGTAATGTTCTGTTTAAATGCATTAGCAAGATAATCACAGATAGAATCAAGGGAAGCTTGGATACTTTGGTTAGCATTAATCAGTCAGCTTTTGTTCTGGGTCGTAAAATTTTGGATAATATTCTTCTCACTCAGGAGCTCCTGCATAACTACCATATTAATCGTGGTCCTCCTAGATGTGCGTTTAAGATCGACATTCAAAAGGCATATGATACGGTCAGCTGGCCGTTTCTAGAATCTATTTTGCATCGCTTTGGATTTCATCGTAAAATGGTTAAATGGATTATGACGTGTGTCACAACAGTATCGTATTCTTTAAGTATCAACAGTGAATTACATGGGTATTTTTCTGGGAAAAGAGGCCTTCGACAAGGGGATCCAATGTCCCCTTATCTGTTTACGCTAGTGATGGAAGTCCTGTCTCTTCTCCTACAACGAGCGGCTACTTCAAACTCGTCGTTTAAATTCCATGCACATTGTGCGAAGCAGAAAATCATAAATGTGTCTTTTGCTGATGACTTGTTCATGTTTGCACATGGGGATAGTGTTTCGGTCAAACATTTGAGGGATGCTCTAGAAAAGTTTACTAAGATCTCGGGCTTGGTTCCTAGTTCTTCTAAAAGTATAATCTTCTTCAGTAATGTGCCTCCTCAAACGAAAGATCAGATTTTGCACTTAATGCCATTTAAAGAGGGTACATTACCAGTTCGCTACCTTGGAGTCCCGTTAATCTCATCTAGACTTGCTTATCGTGATTGCAAGATTCTTGTTGAGCGTGTGGAGAGAAGGATTGATAGCTGGTTATCGAAGTCCCTCTCGTTTGCAGGTAGGTTGCAGCTTATCAGCTCCGTTCTTGCGGCTATGTATACGTATTGGGCGTCCGTCTTTATGCTTCCAGTTCGTATAACTAAGGATCTTGAAAAACGTATGCGTCGGTTTTTGTGGAATGGTGGTGTCCAAGGCTCTACTCGATCAATAGTGGCTTGGAAGGAGGTTTGCTTGCCAAAGGATGAGGGTGGGTTAGGTATTCGTAGTATTATGGATGTTAATAAAGCACTGATTACATCTCATATCTGGAGCATTATCAATAATCGTCAATCCCTTTAGGTTCAATGGGTTCATTCTTATAGACTAAAAGGTAAAAAAATTTTGGAGGTGCAATGTAGCGGAAATGTTAGCTGGGGATGGAGGAAGATCATGTCTATTCGTGATCAGGCCCATCCCTATATTTGGAAGTATATTCAGAGTGGGTGCCAAACGAATGCATGGAGTGACAACTGGTGCATATGTAGTCCTATTCGGCCTTTTATATCTCCGAGAACAATAGCCAATGCTGGATTCACATTAAACACTACGGTTGCGGAGCTAATTGATACAAATGGGCAATGGAAGTGGCCGCAGGCTTGGTATGATCTCTATCCGGTTCTCATTAATATTGCTGCGCCTCAGTTACTCATTGATGCAGCTGATCGGCTTCGTTGGAAAGATCTAGAGGGTAAACTTTGTCATTTTGGGTCTTGGGAGGCATGGAATAATTTTAGGACTCGAGACAACAAGGTTCAGTGGGCTACTATGGTCTGGTTCGCTCAGTGTATTCCTAGACACTCGCTCCTTTTATGGTTGGTAATTAAAAATAAGCTGAAGACACAAGTTCGGATGGCTATTTGGGAAGCGGGTAGTGCTACAAACTTAAACCTCATGTGTTGTCCTCTTTGTAGATATGACCGTGATTCGAGAGACCACCTTTTTTTCCAATGCTCCTATGCTTCGGAAGTTTGGGGTACGGTAAAGGAAATGGTGGATATGAAGAATGTTAATCACACATGGAGTTCAATTATGCAGTGGATGGAGGCGAGAGCAAACTCAAAGAACATTGAGCACATTGTTTGTAAGATCCTAGTTGCGGCTTCGGCGTATTTCATATGGCAAGAGCGAAACAACCGATTATTCTCTCAAGTACATAGAAGTGTAAATGTTCTTACCCAGCTTATCTTGAGTACGGTGCGGTTCATGCTTATGGGCTTCAAGATAGGTAGAGACCCGAAGCAAAGGAAGGTTTTGGACAGATGGCAGATCTCGATGAAGAACATAGAAGACGAACCGGGCTAGAGTATCTTTAGTTGTCTAGTCGTTGTGTTTTTTTGGGGTCTTGTTTGTCTAGTTGTGGTTTAGGTTTTTGTTCTTTTTTTTTGCTGGTTGTTTTTCTGGTTGGTGCCTAGTCTTGGTATGCCAAGTCTAGGAGCGTGTGTCTTTGTCTGGACGCACCCTGTTTTTTGTTGTTGGTTGATCTATAAAATTCAACGAGGTAACCCTTTACCCAAAAAAAAATAATATGATTGGTGGTTGGATCCTGGTCAGTCACGCCTCCATGCGGTAATACTCCGCTTGTGGATTTTGGGGGTGTGACAGATTGGTATCAGAGCCATTGGTTATAGTGAACTTGGTTTTAAAAAGGGAAAAGCTTTTTGACAAAACCAGACTATAACCTGTATAGTGCTCAACGATCCCCAATGACGCTTCGCTCCACGTGCAAGACTCGACACAATAGGTGATATGAATTAAGTTTATAATTCATCGTACATTGTTCATGGTATGTTTGATTATACGTAGCAACTATTGTTTTAGAACACATGTGTGCTTACTCTCTTCTGTCATCGCACTTTCACGACACCTTTCTCACCCATGCTCTCTTTATTGTGAAGATCATGAGTGGACGTATCAACCTAACTCAAGCCCAGCTGACGGCTTTAATCAATGAACAAGTTGCTGCAGCACTCGCAGCCGCTCAGGCAGGAGGTATAACCTGCCATTGCAACTTACTCTAGGATCTTTAGATCCTACCCTCGTGAACCAACACTTGTGCTTAACCTTGTCTCTTCTTACACACACGACAGGTCAACATGCTCAGCCCCCTGCGTGTACTTTCAAAACTTTTATAGACTGCCGACCTACTACTTTCAACGGCACTGAAGGAGCTGTAGGCCTCCTCCATTGGTTCGAGAAACTCGAATCTGTTTTCAAGATGTGTGAATGCCCTAAGGCTCGTAGGGTAAAATTTGCTACTGGTACTCTTGATGGTGTAGCGCTCACGTGGTGGAACGCTCAGGTCCAAATGCTGGGGTTGGCGGCTGCTAATACCACCCCACGGAACGACTTCAAAGATTTGATCAAGGAAGAGTACTGCAATCGTGATGACATCCACAAGCTGGAAGTAGAGTTCTACAACTTAAAGATGACGGGGTCGGAAATTGAAGCGTACATGAAAAGATCGAACGAACTGGCTACTTGTGTCCTACTATGGTAGATCCTCCTATCAAGCGTATCGAGCTGTTCCTCAAAGGTTTAGTGCCAGAGATCCAGAGTCTTGTGACTGCAGCAAACCTCGCCACAATTCAGCAAGTTATTCGTTTGGCTCATCGACTCACTGATCAGGCAGTCGAGTAGAACAGGCTGCCCAAGCGTATTGGTACAACTACTACTACTTCTGATGCCCCCAGTGACAACAAACGCAAATGGGATGGAGTCTCAAGCAAGGGTTCAACATCAGCTCAGTCTCAGTCTCAGCAACGAAAGACTGATGACTACAAGAGCCCTGGTCAACATTCTTCTAGTAGTCAAGGGCAGAGTGGGTACAAGGGGAACCACCCCAAATCCAATCATTGTGGTTTCCATCATAGCGGACCGTGTACTAAGGGCACTTGTCAGAGGTGTAACAAACCTGGCCATGCGGCCAAGGATTGCAGGAGCCTTTACCCTGCAAATCAGCGACAACAGAACCAGCAGCAAACTCCACAGAATCAGCGTCAGCAGCAACAGCAGTAGCAGGGTAACAACAAAGGATGCTTTCAGTGTGTTGCTGAAGGCCACTTCAAAAGAGACTGCCCCCAGCTGAATCAGAGACAGAACAACAACAATCCGGGGAACGGAAACAATAATGGGGGAAACAATGGTGGCAATGGTGCCAGGGGACGTGGGTTCGTGATTGGGCAGGGTGATGCAAGGAACGTTCCTAACGTGGTGATGGGTAAGTTTCTTCTGGATGACTTCTTTGTTACAGTTTTATTTGATTCGGGTGCTGATACTAGTTATGTGTCCCTAAAAGTTAATTAAATGCTTTTGCGCGCCCCAACACTTTTGAACACCAAGCACATGGTATAACTAGCAAACGGTAAAAGTCTTGAAGCCACACACATAGTTAAGGGTTGTAATTTCGTCTTAGCTGGTCAGACTTTTTCTATCGACCTTATCCCCATCGTTCTTGGTAGTTTCGACATTGTTATTGGAATGGATTGGTTATCTCAACATCGAGCAGAGATCCTTTGCAAGGAGAAGATCGTCCACATTCCTCGTTCTGGTGTAGAACCTTTAGTGATTCATGGCGACAAGAGTGGTGCTGTTGTGGGCATCATTTCTTTCCTTAAGGCCCAGAAGTGTTTGCGAAAGGGCCACACTGCCATTTTAGCCCTCGTTACTGACACCTCAAAGAAAGAGAAGAAGATAGAAGATATTCCGATTGTGCGCGATTTTCCTGAGGTATTTCCTGAGGAATTACCTGGTCTTTCGCCTCATCGTCAAGTTGAATTTCAAATCGAGCTAGCTCCTGAAGCAGTGCCCATAGCTCGAGCACCTTATCGTTTAGCTCCATCAGAACTTGAAGAACTGTCCACGCAACTATAAGAGCTCTTGGACAAGGGTTTTATTCGCCCTAGCTCTTCGCCTTGGGGAGCTCCGGTATTATTTGTGAAGAAGAAAGACGGTACCTTCAGAATGTGTATTGACTACCGCGAACTCAACAAGGTGACTATGAAGAATCACTATCCTCTTCCACACATTGATGAATTATTCGACCAGTTGCAAGGGTCGAGTTTCTACTCAAAGATTGATATGAGGTCAGGCTACCATCAACTGAGAGTCCGAGACGAGGATATCTCTAAGACAGCATTCAGGACTCGTTATGGGCATTACGAGTTTCTGGTTATGCCTTTTGGATTGACAAACGCACCTGCGGTCCTCATGGATCTCATGAACCGAGTGCGCAAACCTAACCTAGATAAGTTTGTCATTGTTTTCATCGACGACATCCTGATCTATTCGAAGAGTCAGGAGGAACACGAGCATCACCTAAGACTTATTTTGGAACTCCTTCGAGCAGAGCAACTGTATGCTAAGTTTTTGAAATGTGACTTTTGGCTTCGCGAAGTCCCATTTTTTGGCCACGTGGTAAACAAGGATGGGATTCATGTTGATCCACCCAAGGTTGATTCGATCAAGAACTGGCCTGCACCCCGTACACCAACTGAAATCCGCCAATTCTTGGGTTTGGCGGGCTACTACAGAAGGTTTATCAAGGATTTTTCCAAGATTGCGCAACCTCTCACCTCACTAACTCAGAAGGGTGTCACCTATAGTTGGGGTGATGCACAGGAATCTGCATTTCAGCACTTAAAAGATAGACTTTGTAGCGCACCAATTCTCTCATTGCCTGAAGGCACAGACGATATTGTGGTTTATTGCGACGCGTCCATCCAAGGACTTGGTTGCGTGTTGATGCAACGTGACAAGGTCATTGCTTATGCATCGCGCCAACTTAAAGTTCACGAAAGGAACTACACTACGCACGATCTGGAGCTGGGAGTTGTTGTTTTCGCACTTAAGATATGGAGACATTACATGTACGGTACCAAGTGCACCATTTACAACGATCACAGGAGTCTCGAGCATATATTCAAGCAAAAGGAGTTAAACATGCGACAACGTCGATGGGTCGAGTTCTTGAATGATTACGAATACGCGATCAAGTACCATCCGGGCAAAGCCAACGTTGTGGCCGACGCCCTCAGTCGAAAGGATACTACGCCTAAGCGAGTGCGTGCGTTACAACTGACCATCCAATCTAGTCTTCCTACTCAGATACGAGATGCTCAGGTTGAAGCATTGAAAGCAGAGAATATCAGGGCCGAGTCTCTACGAGGATCGAGGAAACGATTAGAACAAAAGGAAGACGGCGTCTACTACGTAACAGGGCGCATTTGGGTCCCACTTTATGGAAACTTACGCGAGCTTGTGATGGATGAAGCGCACAAGTCTCGTTACTCAGTACATCCTAGTCCGGATAAGATGTACCACGACAAAAAGACTACATACTGGTGGCCTAGCATGAAAGCCAACCAGAGATCCCGACATGGAAGTGGGAGCAAATTTCCATGGATTTCGTTACTGGCCTGCCTAGATCTCAACGCGGAAATGACACTATTTGGGTGATAGTGGATCGATTGACTAAGTCTGCACACTTTTTCGCCATCAAAGAAACAGACAAGTTTTCTACTTTAGCAGACGTTTATCTGAAGGAAGTGGTTTCGAGGCACGAGGTGCCAACCTCCATTATTTCCGATCGTGATGCGCGTTTTACTTTTGAACTGTGGCAAGAAATGCACAAGTCCTTTGGCTCACGTTTAGACATGAGCACCGCTTATCATCCACAGACGGATGGGCAATCTGAGCGCACCATCCAAACACTTGAAGACATGCTTCGAGCATGTGTAATCGATTTTGGCAAGGGTTGGGAAAAACACCTCCCTTTGGTGGAGTTTTCATATAACAACAGTTATCACATCAGCATCCAGGCTGCTCCGTTTGAGGCATTGTACGGACATAAATGCCGATCACCTCTTTGTTGGGCTGAGGTTGGCGACAGCCAGATCACAGGTCCAGAACTCGTCATTGACACGACAGAAAAGATTGCTCAGATACGACAACGAATGGCAGCGGCTCGTGATCGTCAGAAAAGTTACGCTGATAAGCGTAGGAAACCCCTAGAATTCCAGGTCGAGGACCGGGTTCTACTTAAAGTCTCACCCTGGAAGGGTGTGGTTCGTTTTGGTAAACGAGGCAAGCTAAACCCACGTTATGTTGGACCTTTCGAAATCACTAAACGAATTGGCAAGTTCGCTTACAGATTGAATCTACCTGAAGAACTCAGTGGAGTTCACAACGTATTCCATGTGTCGAATCTGAAGAAGTGTCTGTCAGATGAGACCCTCATAAGGAACTCACCATCGACGATCAGCTGCGATTCGTCGAGGAACCAGTAGAAATCACGGACCGAGATGTTAAGGTTCTCAAGCGTACCAGAATACCTCTTGTTCGAGTTCGTTGGAACTCCCGTCGTGGCCCATAGTTTACTTGGAACGAGAAGACCAAATGAAACACAAATATCCCCAGTTGTTCGAGAAAAGTGCAACCACTGCTGAGGCTGAAGCTACTGCGGAATTTCGGGACGAAATTCCAAACCAACGAGGGGATGATGTGACACCCCATGAAAATCAGGAAACAACGCATCACAACTTGCTTCCTCGGTAACCACGTGCTAAATTTCGGGACGAAATTTCTTTCAAGTTGGGGATGATGTGACAACTCGAGTTTTCAAGGTCTTTCCTTTATTCAATACTTGTCCCATTCTAGTTTGTGCATGCTACTATGTGATTAATGTGTTAAGGTGTTCATGTGTTTAATGATATAAACTTGTAATCCGTTTGAAAGTCAAAACCCTTAAATCGTTTCACCTTGATTAAGCTTGACGAAAACTGAGTTTTCGCCAAAACACGTCCCGACGAAAACCCAAGGGTTTTTGCCACGGCCATCACGACGAAATCCCTGATTTCGCCGGCCCATTTTCTAGTAAAGCCCATGAGAGGCCCTGCTGATAACTGTTCGATCATATAATCTTAGTAGGTTGCGAAACCTTTAGAAAACCCTAAACTACTCTTGCTTGTGCGACGGCAATTCTCCTTTGCAACCTTTTCCTTCTTGTTAAGTCGATTTTGGGTGATTCAACCATTTGATCTTGCGGTTAGTGTACCATCCTTATAATTAAATTGTTGCTATGCTTTGATAATGGCTATTATTTGAAGTCTGTGAACTATTGCGAGCATAGGGGTTGTATTAGAAGTCATGCGTATACGTTGGTAATTAGGGTTTGATAATCTATATCTTGTTAATATTTCGAATCCTATGATTTGTGTTCGTCCATGATCCTTATTTAGAATAGATGGTTCTGGTTGTTGTAGTATGTGATGTTGCATGCTGTTCGTGTATTTATGACTGTGATGGAATTAATATTTGTGGTTATAAATTCATATATGATCTGATGTGAATGATAAATTGATTGTTT
>JARYGA010006554.1:0-29999 GCA_030545235.1 Helianthus tuberosus | reverse complement strand
AAGTATAATACTTGATATTCCAAGTAAGCGCAACCCGAATAATGAAAGTGCGAAATATTACTGAACTAATGTGATAGGTCGTAAAAGAATATGGAAAGGAAAACGCAAACCAATAAAACTGGGGTGTTAAAAACATTAAGATAACGAACCCGGTAACGGGTTGAAAGGAAATAGGGGAATAAACCAAATAAAGGTATGAGTAAAATAAACCGACGCGAAGGTGACATAAGAAGTCATAGAGTCGGAAAGATAATCCGAAAGAAAATGAGTGTAGCCTTAGACTACGGTCAAGGTCAAACGAATAGAAGATGATCCATGAGATCACCATAACCTCCAGACTATAAACAATGTAAAGGTCTACGGGACCAAAATGACCATTGGGTCGTAAATACGAAGGAACAAACTATGGGGTCTCACCCTAAAAAAAAAATATGAAGACCTAATAGAATAGTCTACAAGGCTAGGTAAAGGAACCTGCGGGCCGGTAATATAAGGCGTGGGAACCCATTATGACTCCTCGCGTAAAATGATAACGGAGAAGAATAATCCTTGTCGTCAATTCCTTGAAATGATTAATCGACATGTGTTTAAGAGAAAAAAAAACATTAAACTAAAATTCAGTTTTAGTAAAGAAACAACATCCTAACAAATATAAATACTATGAGAGAAGTTAGAAAATGGTTAATACTAAAGAGTATAAGTCTTAACGCCGATAGGTGTAAGGCGATGCATTCGAAAGAGGACTTATAATAATGAAAAGCTGACGAAAACCTAAACATGACGTGATGTGATCACGGACCCAAGAGTGATACAGAATACAGCCACGCTGTAATATGAGTTACTAGATGCAAAATGATAAACACGCAAAGGGCTGATGACGGCAATATTGCATACCCGAATGAAGAGGTATGAGGTAAAATGGTGACCACTTAGTTTAGGCAATAAAACAAGTTGTAGTCTAAATAACGTTGTGACCTATGTAGAGCGCTTGTCAATATAAGACTAGCGTCAAGTAAGTATGCTGACGGACTCAGTGACTGGATGGTCAAAAGGCAACCCGGTCAAATAGGCGACAAAGATAGGAAATAGATAATAAAAGGTTACGGTCCAATAGGACATATGCCTAAAAGACGAACATGCCAATAAGAATAAAAACCTTATGCCGGAAAAGAAAGAATGCCTTGAAAAACGAAACTAAGATGGTTAGGTTCAAACCAAAGGCCTACTTAAAGGAGGTTTCGGGGACGAAACCCTTTTTTAAGGGGGGTGGACTTGTAACACCCCGAAAATATAAAACTTTATAATAGAATTATAAAGTATAAAATAAACGAGAATAAACTGACTAGGACTAGATAACCCAGTTAGATATAACATTGTGAAACCAAATAAATGGATGAGAACTCCTAAATTAATAAACGAAACAATAATTGAGGGACCTAAGTTACAAGGTTGGAAACTTGGGTGATTATAATTAAAATAACACACACCAAACACACACTTAGGTGTGTTTGGTCGAGCAAGAACACAGGGGGCGACACAGGCTCCCCACCAAAACCTAGTGCATGTCAAACTTGATCAAATTGAGAGTTCAAATCACCTCCAAATCGATTTTCAAGCACGAATTACTGATCACCTTGTTGAGGGGATCATAAGGTATGCAAAATTTTGATGTTTTGATCCATCTTAAATTATAGGTTAATTGTGAAAAACTGAAATTGAGCTTGATTAAGTCTTGCATGGATGAAATTAGAAGTAATATGGCATCTAGGGATAAACCCTAGATGATTTCTTGTTAAAATATAGCATTATACTTGTGGGGTTTATAATCACCATTGTAGGTGATTAGTGAGTTTGTAGAAACTAAATAAACACTAGAATCATGGTTCTTATTTTAGTGAAATCTGAATTCATGTGGTGAATATGAAATTATTGATGTTAAAATTTAGTATTGATTTATTAATTGAAGTGAATGTATATGAAAATAACATGTCAAGAACCTAGTAATGGTTATGTAAAAATCTGACCCGCTAGGTGTTTGTTAAAACGCCTAAGTG
Source organism: Helianthus tuberosus (assembly GCA_030545235.1). NCBI lineage: Eukaryota > Viridiplantae > Streptophyta > Magnoliopsida > Asterales > Asteraceae > Helianthus > Helianthus tuberosus. The sequence goes on along the minus strand of JARYGA010006554.1, from coordinate 27,945 downwards.
AGGAGTAAAACGTTAAAGACCGGACAAAAACGCAGATTTGAATATCATAATGAATTGTCCGATTTTTGGTTATAAAAGAGTTCTAAATTTGGTTGTGAATGGAACTCTATAGGTAAAGAATCTGGGTCGTCAAGTGGACAAGCTGGAGGTGATACACGCTAGAAAGGTGTGCTTAAAAGGTACGTAACCACGGTTTTGTTACGTTATGTTTGTTATGTATTTTTACTAGTAGACTTGAATTTAGAATAGAGTATGAATTTGGATGTCTAGTTGAAGTGACGAAGGTCACTAGATAAGTAAATGGGTTAAATGTTAGTTAGAACAAGTTTGGTATGTTGTAAAATGGTGGTTCCCATTAAACAACCAAACGGGTCAAATAATGGTCGAATTTTGTAGTGTTGAAGTGATTAAAACATCACTCATTAAAATTGAGTTATAAAAACGTAATCCATGGAAAGGACGTGATACGCTAAGATTGACAAGCCCGGGAATGGGTAATTATGGTTAGAAACCAATGTCGATGAATTACGCAAGTATGTAACTTGATTCGTTACATTTGGTAAATTTTGATAACTAGCATATTTGTAGTTGAATTGTAGAATAGAAGTTGAGTAGATTTAAAGCGATAATGTTCGCTAAACTGAATAATAGGTCAAGAATTGGTTAGACCTCGTTGGTAGTCATCATAATGGAGGATTCCTTAGATGAGCCAAACGGGTCGGATAATCAAATAATGCGTGGTTAATGCATCGTAATATGGCTACTCGGTCTTTGTTGTTGTTAATAAAAAGACATATTAGAATACGAGAATTTAGCAAATTAGTTTGTTAGAATAAGAAATCCGAGGATTCGGGTTTGGGTGAAATGTATAAATGAGACAAATAGCAAGTTTGCAGAGTCCACCGTAAGTTACGGTCTCCACCGTAACTTACGGTGGAGAATAAAAATGTTACGGCAGTTCAACACTGCCTTACGGCAGACCAAGGTTATCCAGCGTCTACCGTAACTTACGGTAGACACCGTAAGTTACGGTAGAGCCCAGAAATAATTGTTAAAACTTGCATATCCTAGCTAATCGAATCCGGTTTTTGAACGTGGCTTTGATTAAGCAATATTTCTAAGTACTCTAACACTAATTTTGTTATAAATCTCCAGTTTTCAGGTTTTGCAAATATGTGGACGATGATCAAGCATGTTTAGAAGAACCGAACACGAATTTTGAAGCTTCCGCGATATCTGACTTTAATAGATGATGTTTTTGGAATGTAAATAATTTGCTAGACAATTTATGAAAGTTTGATTTAGTCGGTAGTTGACTAAAGTTTGGTCACCTTGGAACTTATCTTTTAACCTAGACGCACTTTATATATAAAAATCATATGAAATTTAGATTTAAGCTGAGTGTTAAAAAGAAAGGTGTTACAAGTTGGTAATCAGAGCTTAAGGTTGTCAACAAAGTGTTCGGTTCATGCTTGATCAATCGTTCGGTAAGAATTAATTGCTTTAGTAGACTTACTAGAATACTAGAAAAAGGAAATTTGATTTAATATGCATGAGAAGTGCGTGTTTACACACCCAAACCCGGAAAAGTGCACTTAACATAAATGGTTTAAGCAAGTGGCGAACTCGGCTAAATCAAAAGGAATGACGCATATGTTATAGATGAAATGTTTAACAATTAGTATAAACATTTCAGTTTCAAGATGACGGAAAGAAGGGAGGAGTGTATAAATACGCTCGAACCCGGAAAATACACTAAGTAAGAAAGGTAAGGCAAGATATATACTTGACCAAACTGAAAAAGAATAACACATTAGTTATGATTAAGTGGGAGTGATATAAATTTCCGTATAATAAGATGGAAATGAATTAAATAATTATTGATTAACCGTGATGGATGTTTCAGTTAAAGAAATGTCTGAGTAACCGGAGATGATCCGACATCTCAATTGACTAAACAAATGAAAGCTAAGATTTCCGAGGCAGTCGGAAAAGCTCTAGAAATTAGTCTATCACAGTATATTGATAGATTACAAACCACAATCGTGCCGGTGGTGGACGATATGATGGCTGAATTGAAAGACAGCATATTACAAGAAATAGAAGAAAGGAGGGTGTTGGATATGAATCCAAGTTCTGTAAAGAAATCCAAGTCTAATAAAGCTCCCAAGAAAGGAGTTACAAAAAGTGTGTTACATCAGTATAGATTTTGTGGAAAAATTCACAAGGGCATATGTAGTAAGCCAAGACATAAAAAGTCTAAATGTTCAGAGAGGCTTGGAAACAAAGACACAACTGACACAATGTCTAATGCCCAGAAGTCAAGGACAAGGTCGTTTTATATAACAGCCATAGAGGCTAAAGCTGAACCTGGTGTCATTTCAGGTATGTTTCTTGTAAATTTAAGTTAACACAAATTCTATTCGATTCGAGTGCGAATGATAGTTGCATAAGGGCATATATGAGTGATGAATTGGGTGAATTATGTAAAAGAAAAACCTATATAAATGTATATACATATATATATATATAGATAAGAAAATAAATAATGGTGAGCATATGAAATCGAGACAAAAAGTAATCCCGATGAAAATTGCAATGGGAAGGAGTGCACGTGCACTCGAACCCGGGAACTTAATGAAGTGAATAAATATGGCAATGGGAAGGAATGTAATTACGCCCGAACCCGGAAATTGCGATAGTAATAAATAGCGAAGACAAGGTTATAGACTTGGTCAAACTAAATAAAACATGTAGAAGCATCACTTACATCAACAAACGATGTAGATAAATTTAAGGAATAATAAAATTAAATGAATTAATTTTGTTATTGTTACAATAGGATTAAGGTTAAGGATGAGAAATTAAGACTCGGACTAACAATATCCGCGAAAAAAGAAGTTAAATGGATGATACGTATTATTCGCTACTATGAATAATAAAGTATCAATAAATGCAAATTTAGAAACTTGGGTATGGGTAACCATCCAAGTAATACATTATTAATCAAATCCTCATGAGGAAGAAAGATGATCGCAGTGATGAATGTGATTATATAAAAGTCTAGTTAAATAAACCTTATGAAAGTTTTAGAATAAGAACGGGTAAACCCCAAAAGCCGTATAACCATAACAGTGGTTTTACTAAATAAGACTTAAGAAATGGGCCTTCGGAACATTAGTAAAAGAAACAGACCTAAAGGTCTCTAACAACAGAAGGGTGGTGTTCGGCTCAAATAAGCAAAATGCTTGATAATAATAGTAAACGGAAGCCGGATGACGGGAGCGTGTTACATTAAGGTAATAAGCCCAAGGGAAGGGATAAGAATTAAGGAAAATAATAATACAAACCAATAAACAAGAATGTTGGGGAATAGGGGTAAAGTTTAACTATCACACGAACAAGTCAAACAAGACGAATGAAAGAATAAAAGACTTGGAGGAATAAGGGCGATGGAATGCGCTAATACTACTGAATAAATCGAAACGAAGTCTTAATGCATGCCGGAATGGCTGCTTTGATAATGAATTCGGTAAAATACCCGATTGATGGGTACGAATACGGATATATACGTAAAACCAAAGGAAAGTGTCGAAGATTAAAAGTCAAAAGACTTGGATTAAGAATTAGGACTAAAGGACAGTAAAATTTCGCAAAAACAGAAATTTTGATAGATAAGTTCAACTATTTTAATACTGGACGGACCGAATAAAGTATAATACTTGATATTCCAAGTAAGCGCAACCCGAATAATGAAAGTGCGAAATATTACTGAACTAATGTGATAGGTCGTAAAAGAATATGGAAAGGAAAACGCAAACCAACAAAACTGGGGTGTTAAAAACATTAAGATAACGAACCCGGTAACGGGTTGAAAGGAAATAGGGGAATAAACCAAATAAAGGTATGAGTAAAATAAACCGACGCGAAGGTGACATAAGAAGTCATAGAGTCGGAAAGATGATCCCAAAGAAAATGAGTGTAGCCTTAGACTACGGTCAAGGTCAAACGAATAGAAGATGATCCATGAGATCACCATAACCTCCAGACTATAAACAATGTAAAGGTCTACGGGACCAAAATGACCATTGGGTCGTAAATACGAAGGAACAAACTATGGGGTCTCACCCTAAAAAAAAATATGAAGACCTAATAGAATAGTCTACAAGGCTAGGTAAAGGAAACTGCGGGCCGGTAATATAAGGCGTGGGAACCCATTATGACTCCTCGCGTAAAATGATAACGGAAAAGAATAATCCTTGTCGTCAATTCCTTGAAATGATTAATCGACATGTGTTTAAGAGAAAAAAAAATTAAACTAAAATTCAGTTTTAGTAAAGAAACAACATCCTAACAAATATAAATACTATGAGAGAAGTTAGAAAATGGTTAATACTAAAGAGTATAAGTCTTAACGCCGATAGGTGTAAGGCGATGGATTCGAAAGAGGACTTATAATAATGAAAAGCTGACGAAATCCTAAACATGACGTGATGTGATCACGGACCCAAGAGTGATACAGAATACAGCCACGCTGTAATATGAGTTACTAGATGCAAAATGATAAACACGCAAAGGGCTGATGACGGCAATATTGCATACCCGAATGAAGAGGTATGAGGTAAAATGGTGACCAATTAGTTTAGGCAATAAAACAAGTTGTAGTCTAAATAACGTTGTGACCTATGTAGAGCGCTTGTCAATATAAGACTAGCGTCAAGTAAGTATGCTGACGGACTCAGTGACTGGATGGTCAAAAGGCAACCCGGTCAAATAGGCGACAAAGATAGGAAATAGATGATAAAAGGTTACGGTCCAATAGGACATATGCCTAAAAGACGAACATGCCAATAAGAATAAAAACCTTATGCCGGAAAAGAAAGAATGCCTTGAAAAACGAAACTAAGATTGTTAGGTTCAAACCAAAGGCCTACTTAAAGGAGGTTTCGGGACGAAACCCTTTTTAAGGGGGGTGGACTTGTAACACCCCGAAAATATAAAACTTTATAATAGAATTATAAAGTATAAAATAAACGAGAATAAACTGACTAGGACTAGATAACCCAGTTAGATACAAGATTGTGAAACCAAATAAATGGATGGGAACTCCTAAATTAATAAACGAAACAATAATTGAGGGACCTAAGTTACAAGGTTGGAAACTTGGGTGATTATAATTAAAATAACACACACCAAACACACACTTAGGTGTGTTTGGTCGAACAAGAACACAGGGGGCGACACAGGCTCCCCACCAAAACCTAGTGCATGTCAAACTTGATCAAGTTGAGAGTTCAAATCACCTCCAAATCGATTTTCAAGCACGAATTAGTGATCACCTTGTTGAGGGGATCATAAGGTATGCAAAATTTTGATGATTTGATCCATCTTAAATTATAGGTTAATTGTGAAAAACTGAAATTGAGCTTGATTAAGTCTTGCATGGATGAAATTAGAAGTAATATGGCATCTAGGGATAAACCCTAGATGATTTCTTGTTAAAATCTAGCATTATACTTGTGGGGTTTATAATCACCATTGTAGGTGATTAGTGAGTTTGTAGAAACTAAATAAACACTAGAATCATGGTTCTTATTTTAGTGAAATCTGAATTCATGTGGGGAATCTGAAATTATTGATGTTAAAATTTAGTATTGATTTGTTAATTGAAGTGAATGTATATGAAAATAACATGTCAAGAACCTAGTAATGGTTATGTAAAAATCTGACCCGCTAGGTGTTTGTTAAAACGCCTAAGTGAGGAGTAAAACGTTAAAGACCGGACAAAAACGCAGATTTGAATATCATAATGAATTGTCCGATTTTTGGTTATAAAAGAGTTCTAAATTTGGTTGTGAATGGAACTCTATAGGTAAAGAATCCGGGTCGTCAAGTGGACAAGCCGGAGGTGATACACGCTAGAAAGGTGTGCTTAAAAGGTACGTAACCACGGTTTTGTTACGTTATGTTTGTTATGTATTTTTACTAGTAGACTTGAATTTAGAATAGAGTATGAATTTGGATGTCTAGTTGAAGTGACGAAGGTCACTAGATAAGTAAATGGGTTAAATGTTAGTTAGAACAAGTTTGGTATGTTGTAAAATGGTGGTTCTCATTAAACAACCAAACGGGTCAAATAATGGTCGAATTTTGTAGTGTTGAAGTGATTAAAACATCACTCATTAAAATTGAGTTATAAAAACGTAATCCATGGAAAGGACGTGATACGCTAAGATTGACAAGCCCGGGAATGGGTAATTATGGTTAGAAACCAATGTCGATGAATTACGCAAGTATGTAACTTGATTCGTTACATTTGGTAAATTTTGATAACTAGCATATTTGTAGTTGAATTGTAGAATAGAAGTTGAGTAGATTTAAAGCGATAATGTTCGCTAAACTGAATAATAGGTCAAGAATTGGTTAGACCTCGTTGGTAGTCATCATAATGGAGGATTCCTTAGATGAGCCAAACGGGTCGGATAATCAAATAATGCGTGGTTAATGCATCGTAATATGGCTACACGGTCTTTGTTGTTGTTAATAAAAACACATATTAGAATACGAGAGTTTAGCATATTAGTTTGTTATAATAAGAAATCCGAGGATTCGGGTTTGGGTGAAATGTATAAATGAGACAAATAGCAAGTTTGCAGAGTCCACCGTAAGTTACGGTCTCCACCGTAACTTACGGTGGAGAATAAAAATGTTACGGCAGTTCAACACTGCCTTACGGCAGACCAAGGTTATCCAGCGTCTACCGTAACTTACGGTAGACACCGTAAGTTACAGTAGAGACCAAAAGTAATTGTTAAAACTTGCATATCCTAGCTAATCGAATCCGGTTTTTGAACGTAGCTTCGATTAAGCAATATTTCTAAGAACTCTAACACTAATTTTGTTATAAATCTCCAGTTTTCAGGTTTTGCAAATATGTGGACGATAATCAAGCATGTTTAGAAGAACCGAACACGAATTTTGAAGCTTCCGCGATATCTGACTTTATTAGACGATGTTTTTGGAATGTAAATAATTTGCTAGACAATTTATGAAAGTTTGATTTAGTCGGTAGTTGACTAAAGTTTGGTCACCTTGGAACTTATCTTTTAACCTAGACGCACTTTATATATAAAATCATATGTAATTTAGATTTAAGTTGAGTGTTAAAAAGAAAGGTGTTACAAAAATCATTACAAAAAGTCTAAATAATGATAAGAGGTGTTTAGTTAAGGAAAATAGCTAACTATTTCAGAATGATCCAGCAACTATATCATCTGATGTCTGTTGTGAATTGAGAAAACTGAGCTAATGCTTTTGTCCAATTGATTTAGCACTATGACTCATAATTTGTGTGAGAAAGTTGCTCAACTCAGACTCTACCTTGCATCAATAGTGTGTGCTTTGGCAACTTTTTAAAAAAGTTAATCTCACATTCTGTAAGAAATCTTTTCTAAACCTATGACTCAGCTCTTGCATTAAAAAAACACAGCTACATAACATTCTAGAGTGATCATTCCTTGTTGACACTTCAAATATATATATATTACATGCCATTCTTTAAATAAGGCCCTGTTTATCAACTTTATCCCCTCACTAATGGGCTTGGGAGATTTCTAAACACATGTATTTGAGGTCTAAAAATTAACTCCTTAAATCTATCCAAACTGATTGGCGTTTGATCGGTAACCTTACAATAACCAAAGTTCATGATTCTCCTAAAAGTAAAACCAATTTAGGTTTACATTTTTACTGAAACGTTAATCAAAGATGTGCTGAATTTGGAGTCTGTGGACAAAATTAAAGTTTATCAATAAAATATACCTAAGATTGAAACAAAAAAAAAACATAGTATTTAAGAACATCGATGAACAGAGGCCGGCAGAAATCCAATCAAAGCAACCCTAACATGGTTTAAAAAAATAGACTGATAACAATAGTCAGCTTACCTGTATGAATTGAACTTGAACGGCCATTCGACTTGTCACCAGCCATACTCCAGTCGCTGAACCCTAATTGCCGCCTTAAAAAAACCTCTTAATTTCGCTAGAACCCTAATTCGCCGGAGCCCTAATCACACTGATAATCACCACCGGAAACGTACCCTGATTCCGTCACCACCGGAACCGCACCCTGATTCCGTCACCACCGGAACCGCACACTGAATCCGGCACCACCGCACACTGATAATCTCTCTAGTCACCACCACACCACCAGTGATAGGCAACGCCGTCATTCCGGCACACACACGGGGACATGGCCGGCTATCGTTCTCTCTCTCCTTCTTTCTGATCTTTCTCACTGTTCTCTCTCGGTGTGTAGTCGGCGTGTGTGTGGGGGGTTGCAGTTGGTTTAGGGTTTTATACTGAGGCTTTAAAAGGAAATTACAAAATTACAAAAATGTCCTCAAATACTGTTCATTCACTTTGCTTTTTATCATATATAGATTAAGGTATTTGGGGTCGGTTTTTCGCATACGGGATGTATTTTAAGACATATAGGGATATTCTAAATATTGTTAGGGTGTCGGAATTATTTTAAGGGTTGTTATAGTGTCAATCTCTGGTGCCTCCTTATCTTATTTTTCAATTTCTTTTTTCTATTAAACAACAATTTAATTAAATATAATTTAGTTAAGGATAATAGTTCAACCAAAAATAATTTAGATATGGATAAAAACTTTTTTTTTATCAAAACTTGAATTACTAATAATATACGATTTGTATTTTCTCCTTCTTCGTAGGAGATGGGAGAAGTTTTTTTTTTCCTTTCTTTGTAGGATCAGTCAAATATATAAATTTTTATTCTCATTTAAATTAGATTTAGTCAAATTATGTTTTTTTAATATTATTATTATTATTTAATATTTAATAGGATCCAAAAAATAAGAAAATAATATTAAATCACAAAACTTCATGGATCTCTTTTATTTATTTATTATTTCTTTTATTTTTTAGCTTATTAATAATTATCTAATATTTCATTGATTCTACCACGTGTAATACACATGTTTCTATACTAATAAAGAAAATCTTTTTTTTAACACGTGTCAATCTCAGATGCCACCTTATCCAGGTGAAGGACGAATACGGGTGGCGAGGTTTACTGATTATTCCACTGTGGTGCCTTCGGACGGGTGGAGGTCGGGTTTCCGCGCATCTGGGAGAGCCAGGGTCTGGCGGTGGTCAAGTAGTCGACCTTGATCACAACGTCCGGTGTCACGGTAGTTGACACGTCGTTCCTTACTGTTTAAAAAAAACAGTGTCTAGCAATTGAAACAATAAAAGAGAGAGGGGAAGGAATTGTGGGTTAGAAGTGTCTAGCAAATGAAACAATAAAAAAGAGAGGGGAAGGGATTGTGGGTTAGGCTATGTGTTCTGTTTTTTATATTTTTTAACCTTACGTCATTATTACGTAAACACGAGCTTTCACTCATTTTTTTCACTACACCCTATTTTGGTTTCATTCTCTTTTAACTAACAACTAATAATTAAATTATATAAATTAAAAAGTTAAAAAAAGAAAAAGAAAATGAATGAGGTGTAAACATTTGATTGGGTGATAGGGACATTGGTCACTAACGCCGATTAATTCCCTCTCGAGAGCGAAACTACCTTTGCTTTGTGCATTAGCCCACTAACACCGATTCACTTTCACACCCAAAAAAATAGGAGTGGCGTGGTGCAAAGCGCTAGTAAAATCTAAGGTAATACGAGGGTGTGGTTTCATTTCACACCCAAAAAAGCAGGGGTGGCGACGTGAAACAAGGTTAAAATCTAAGGTGATATGAGGGTGTGGTTTCATACTATTTTACTTTAGATGAGAGAAAGTGTGTAAAAATGTAAAATAGAGGTGTAATTTTCACTAGTATTTATGAAACTAAAAGGTTGTATGTCACTGCCATCTAAATAGTGGTTAGTAACTAAACTACACAATAACCAGGTGTGGTAAATTAACAAAATTTTAAATAAAAGAAAAAAATAGAAAAGATTTGATTGGTTGAAGAAGGTAGTGGTGCCATATACTTGAGCTCCTTCCCTATTAACGTGCTAACGCCCAAAGGGGCTTCTAGTCATTGACACCCCTCTATAACCAGAGGAGGTGGTGTGTTTAACACCCCTCTTACTGATTTGGCACGAAAACATTAACACATTACATATAACCATAGTTGTTAATCAGTATTATTAACTAGTGTATCATTTTTAGTATTATAAGTTTTAGTTATTTATATATTAGTTAATAGCACCTGCTACATCAGCTTCTTTTATTCACATCATGTCTCCATGTCAGCAGGTTTTGACATGTCACTAGGAGTCTAGGAAGTTTACTTGTAACATATTTAAGGTATACAAACTTTCTTAGTCAAATTCATCATATATTTTTGTCCTTTTCCTTCGACAGGTTGAAACAGTTGCATCGGAGCCGGATATCCTTCTTTTCCATCGACAGGTTCACGAGACTGTCTCCAATGCGTCTGTTACAGGGCCATCAGACAGAGACGGGCAGGGGTGAGGGACCAAAAACTTGCTACCGGTTCCCGATCTGGCTCCTTCTCCGGTGTTGTGGTCTCTTAGCAGAGAAAACTGGAAGGAAGACCACCATCCTATTGATAGTTAATTCCTTAATCCATGTGGGTCAAAAGTAGAGGGTTCATTATGTAATTAGTTTAAAGGTTAGTTTATGTTATAATTAGATTAGTTAGTAAAGTGTGAGGACCGGAAGCGACAAAATGGAACTTTATAACCTACATCAGAAGAGATGCGACCTCTCCTGGAGACACACCGCTTCACAAAGGGCGGCAACACCACAACAACTTCAAACATCACGTCGCTTCATCGAAAGACACAACGGTTCAAACGCACCTCTTCGATTAGTATAAATAGGGTTAGGATTTCTATTGTAAAGACATACTCATACATTTACAATCATTGTTCATTCAGAAATCAAAGGTACTAGTTTGTTTATTATTGTTCTTTATCATTGTGTTCATCATCAAGAAGATCTGGGCAACAGTGGTATCAGAGCCAAAGTCTCGAATCGCAGACACGTTCTCAATTAGCGGAAATTGATGTTCTAATCGAAGGTACGTTCTCAATTAGCGAAAATTGAAATTCGAATCAGTGTTCTTAATTAGCAGAAATTGAAATCTGAATCCATTCAGTTCCGAAGTTCGAAATCAGAAACGAAACTGGAAAAGAAATCAAAATTTGTTTTGGTGTGGTGTATCACAAAGATGGCGTGAACAGGAGTTTGTTTTTGAAAATCAATTGCAATCCAAGTTTGACTTTTTCAAAAGGGATAAGGAAAATTACATTATTTGATTATTAAATTGTTTACTCACAATTGGAAGGGTTGTTGATTGGTATCTCTGTACGAAACCAAAAGAAATAAAGCCAAGGGTTGGCTGGTAAAAGTTCTACAATCACAAAATAATAACCAAGTGGGTTATTCAATTAAGTTGGTGGTCACCGATTATAAGAAATACCACCAGATTTGAGTGGTGTTTTTTGGTACATCATTAAAACAAGGAAGTTTGCATTACAAGATCAAAAGAGGACAGAATCACGCAGAGTCGGTTCGCGAAAATTATAATAAGGGAAAATTGTTGAGCAAGAAATTATGGCGGATTCAGGAGGAGGCTCTCCGTCAAATGCGGTAGTAATTAAAGAGAGTAGTTCGTTCTCCCAGTTTCAGTGTCCTATCTTAAAGTCTACAAACTATACGGTATGGGCAATCCGTATCAAAACCATACTTAGGGAAAACGGATTATGGGAAATGATAGAACCAAAGAAAAATACGCAAGAGGATGAAAAGAAGGATATGACGGCAACCGCTTACTTATATCAAGCACTACCGGAAGATATGATAATACAAGTTGCAAGTTGCAAGTTGCAAGAGTGCAAAAGAAATTTGGGATGCATTAAAGGCAAGACACGTCGGTGCAGATCGAGTGCAGAAGGCACGTCTTCAAACACTCAAAACAAAGTTTGAGATGTTAAAAATGAAGGAGGAAGACACTATCGATTCGTTCACTGCAAGACTAAATAGTATTGTCATGAGGGCAAGTAGTCTTGGATCAACTTTTGATCAACCGACTTTAGTACGGAAACTTCTAAGTTCTGTACCAAGAAGGTTCGTTCAAATTGTTGCAACCATTGAACAATTCGCCGATCTAGAAACAACGACGCTAGACGAAACAATCGGAAGATTGAAAGCCTACGAAGAAAGGACCAATCTGGTGGATGAAAACCTGGTAGACAATCAAGAGAAACTTATGTTTACACGACGCGACAAGAACTATGGTCGTGGAAGGCATTTTGGAAACCATGGACAAGGAAGGTTCAATTCATCACAAGGCAAGTGGCGTGATGAAAAGTTTAGACAAGAAGAAAGAGGCGGAAGTATCTCGCGTGATGATTCCAAGAACAAGGACGAAGGTTATGATAGGAGGAATAGAAACCCTAGAGATCAAAATCGCTTCAAGAAAGATATGAGAGAAGTGGAGTGTTACAATTGCCATGAGTTTGGACATTATGCCTCTCAGTGCCCGAAAGCAAAACAAGCACAGGAGGAATCACACTTGTTAGAAGAGGAAGAGGAACCAGCACTCTTGATGGCAATTACAGAAGAAGAAAGTTCATAAACAGAAAGTGATATGAAAAGAGAATTAGAATCTTGGAAGTTTGATATGCTCCAGGATTTTGAAATAAAGAAACAAGAGTTCGAGACTGAGATGAAAAACAGAGAAATACAGTTTGAAAGGCAAATGCATGAAAGGGAAACGTCATTTGCAGAAAAGATGAGCATAGAAATTGAAAAGTTGAAGTCAGAAAGCATACAGTTAGAGACAAACAAGAGATGCAAGGGATGCGGAGAGATATCATCCAAGAACGGATTATCACCAGAAAACAACATTGTCAAAGATGACAAATCAAATTACAAGAACAGGAAACATGAAGTAGTTCGTGATATAACATCTAAAGACGAACCTAACAAAGACATAGAAGATGAAACGCATGTTAAAGATGGTGATATTAAAACGTGTGAAGACATCAAAGAATTTGCTCATGTTCAAAACAAAGTTCGTGTTGCAATTGTTGGAGAATCAGATCAAGAAGTCAAGCAAGTGACTGGTAGAAAACCGAAGTTTAAAGACAAGGATCTTCTACAACAAGTTCGTGATAAAGATGGAGAAGCACATGATGGCAATCAAGACATGGAGAAAGACCAAGGTGCAAGGAAAGAAGTTCAAGTGGAAGATGAAGACTTCATTCTCTTGAAGAATGAAGATGCTAAAGCATGAAGATGTTGAAGGCATGGATTAAGAAATTAGGGGGGAATATTGATAGTTAATTCCTTAATCCATGTGGGTCAAAAGTAGAGGGTTCATGATGTAATTAGTTTAAAGGTTAGTTTATGTTATAATTAGATTAGTTAGTAAAGTGTGAGGACCGGAAAATGGAACTTTATAACCTACATCAGAAGAGATGCGACCTCTCCTGGAGACGCACCGCTTCACAAAGGGCGGCAACACCACAACAACTTCAAACATCACGTCGCTTCATCAAAAGACACAACGGTTCAGACGCACCTCTTCGATTAGTATAAATAGGGTTAGGATTTCTATTGTAAAGACATACTCATACATTTACAATCATTGTTCATTCAGAAATCAAAGGTACTAGTTTGTTTATTATTGTTCTTTATCATTGTGTTCATCATCAAGAAGATCTGGGCAACACATCCATGTGGAAAGCCTGAATGCCTGGAAGTGGAAGGACACGTGTCTATGGAGTGCATGTGGCACGCACGCAATACACTGTTCATGATGTTCACTTTTTAATAGATTGATAATGATAATGATATTGATAATGATAATGATAATTGATAATGATAATGATAATGATAATTGTCTAATATTTTCTAGTGATAACAATTAATCTCTATATTATTTTATATTTTATCAAAAACAGACCTTTATATAAATATAATGTGTCCGGTTTCACCTTTAAATAAAAGCTAAACTTATAGTTACGAGTTTAAGCATTCAATCGAAATATAACCTCCTTTTCAGCTTTAAATAAGTGTAAACTATCTTTAAAAATCATACCTAAAATTGTTAACATTTTCGATATGTTTAATAAAAAAAATGTATTATAGTTTATTAGTGATCTATAATATAATTATTTAATATGTGTGGCCATTATCATTGATTCATATCTCTGGTGGACCATAAACTTGATACTAGAATCTTGCAAGCCAGTCACAATCGCGTAAAAGATTGTATCAAGATAAGCATTTGATCACCAATCTAACCCAAAAATCATATTATAAATCAACTTCTAGCCCAGCCCAGCCCACATTCATAACTCATACCCTCCTACAACCACATCTTCTAACCAAACACACAACAATGGCAGCTTCCACAATGGTTCTATCCTCATCTTTCATCGGTCAAGCGGTGAAAACCGCACCATCCGGTTCTGAAATAACCGAAAATGGTCGGGTTTCCATGAGGAAAACAGCAGGAGGTCACCGAAATGTTGCACCATCAGGGAAACAATGGTACGGTCCTGACCGTGTTAAGTTCCTTGGCCCATTCTCTGGTGAGGCCCCATCATACCTCACCGGAGAATTCCCGGGTGACTACGGTTGGGACACTGCTGGGCTCTCTGCTGACCCAGAGACCTTCGCTAAGAACCGTGAGCTCGAGGTCATCCATTGCAGATGGGCCATGCTTGGAGCCCTCGGGTGCGTGTTCCCTGAGCTCTTGGCCCGTAACGGAGTTAAATTCGGTGAGGCTGTATGGTTCAAGGCTGGAGCCCAGATCTTTACTGAGGGTGGTCTTGACTACTTGGGGAACCCAAGTTTGGTCCATGCACAAAGCATTCTAGCTATCTGGGCTACCCAAGTTATCTTGATGGGTGCGGTTGAGGGTTACAGAATTGGAGGTGGCCCATTAGGTGAGGTGGTTGACCCACTTTACCCTGGTGGCCACTTTGACCCATTGGGCCTGGCTAATGACCCAGAGGATTTTGCTCATTTGAAGGTGAAGGAGATTAAGAATGGTAGACTAGCCATGTTTTCCATGTTTGGGTTCTTTGTTCAAGCCATTGTGACCGGAAAGGGACCACTTGAGAACTTGGCTGACCACCTTGCTGACCCTATGGCAAACAATGCATGGTCATATGCTACAAACTTTGTTCCTGGAAAGTGAGCTTGAAATGAGCGTGTGTGATTTCATTTGTGTTAGCATATGAGTGTGTTATATTATTATTATTATTATTATTATGTTATAACCTACGTTTATGTTACTTATCCGGACCTTGTTCCCTAAGGCATCCTACTACAATAATGATCTCCAATGAAACTTGAAATATTTGTGAATTAATTTGTAATATATGGTTTAATTTTGTGCTTGTTTGGCTTTATAGTTTGCTGTATAACCTGACTAAATTGATTATAGATCACAAAATACTATTTACAGGATGTTAAATTTAGAACCAATTTAAATACTTGTGGAACCGTATAAAAACTTGTATTTATTATGTTACATGTCATCTTGTGTAAAAAAAGGGTATAATGATTTCTCTCATAAGATTCCAACCCAAGATCTTTATGTCATTAGGGGGATATAAAGCAATTAATACATCAATAATCCAAGAAACGGGTAGGGTTGTCCCCGAGAGCTCGAGGGCCCTATATGAAAAAAATAGCCCCTTTATTTCTAAGTGACTACGTGTTAAATTCAATAAAAATAATAAGAATTACCATGAACAAATGATTAAATAATTTTATATAAACAAAAAATTAACTTAAATAAACATTTCAATATAGATAAAACAATTAAAAGCAATAAAAACAATTCAAATAAAAAAAAAACTTACAAATGAGAATATCTATTTGTGTTGCCATGAACAAGAGGCCCTGTATTGTATAACTATATTGACAAGTAAGCACATAATCATTACAGCTGCAACGATGTTAATGTTTCATTTGAGACTATAAATATTATATAAGTAAATATCACAAAAGAAAACAAAATTTGGCGCTCAAAAATTTTGAGCCATGTTCGACGACACGCTCACTGCTAGGGGTGCAAACAAGTCGAGCCGACCCGAGCCCGAGTTTGACCAGGCTCTAGCTCAAGCTTGATTTACTTATGAGAGCTCGAGCTCGGCTCGGTTCAAAATTTTTTCTCAAAGCTCAGGCTCGACTCATTTATTATTTATTAATTAATATATTAAATAAAAATAATATAAGTAATTGACTTGTTTGGGCCCGTGAGCTTGATAAATAAAGCTCAGGCTCATATAATAAACAAACATATTTTTAGGTTCGGGCTCGATAATATTAACAAAAACTAATATTACACTAAGGCTCGATTAGGCTCGACGAGTCCGATGAGCTTCACATGTCATGCTCGAGCTCGGACACGATAAGCCTCGGCTCGTTTCGAGTTTTTTCTCAAGCCGATTTCGAGTGGCGGGCGAGCTGCTTGGCTCGTCAGCACCCCTACTCAGCGCACACCCTCTTGAGACGCCCATGAAAATATGGGGGCTTCATCCTGCCATGTAAACCGGGCCTCTTCACCGTCTTGCATACCCATGTATGAGTTAACCTGTATTTTTGTTGATCAAATATTTGTTAATTACCGTACATGTGTATGTGGTTCACCTTCTCAATCGTGATATCTTTCTAGAGTTTCCTGTGTTGAGCCGATGATCAAATGCTACTGTGCATATTTGTAATATATCTTTATCTGTAAAATTCATTTTCATTCACTCAAATAAACAACAGCCACTTAATTTGCGTGGCCAGTAATCAAAGCATCACAAATATCTCTGGCGGACCACAAACTTGATATTCTAGTGGTTCAATAGATAACACCAGAATCTTGCTAGCCAATCACAATAGAGTAAAAGATTGTATCAAGATAAGCATCTCTTGCTAGCCAATCACATTTTAGTAAAAGATTGTATCAAGATAAGCATTTGATCACCAATCTAACCCATGAACATATTATAAATCAACTTCTAGCCCAACCCACATTCATAACTCATACCCTCCTACAACAACTTCTAACCAAACCCACAACAATGGCAGCTTCCACAATGGCTCTATCCTCTTCTTTCGTCGGTCAAGCGGTGAAAACCGCACCATCCGGTTCCGAAATAACCGGAAACGGTCGGGTTTCCATGAGGAAAACCGCAGCACCCAAGAAGGTTGCACCATCAGGGAGCCCATGGTACGGTCCCGACCGTGTTAAGTACCTCGGCCCATTCTCCGGTGAGGCCCCATCGTACCTCACTGGAGAATTCCCCGGTGACTACGGTTGGGACACCGCTGGGCTCTCCGCCGACCCAGAGACTTTCGCTAAGAACCGTGAGCTCGAGGTCATCCACTGCAGATGGGCCATGCTTGGAGCCCTGGGGTGCGTGTTCCCCGAGCTTTTGGCCCGTAACGGTGTCAAATTCGGCGAGGCCGTATGGTTCAAGGCCGGAGCCCAAATCTTTAGTGAGGGTGGTCTTGACTACTTGGGTAACCCAAGTTTGATCCATGCACAAAGCATTCTAGCCATCTGGGCTACCCAAGTTATCTTGATGGGTGCGGTTGAAGGTTACAGAATTGCTGGTGGCCCATTAGGTGAGGTGGTTGACCCACTTTACCCTGGTGGCAGCTTTGACCCATTGGGCCTGGCTGATGACCCAGAGGCTTTTGCTGAATTGAAGGTGAAGGAGATTAAGAATGGTAGACTAGCCATGTTTTCCATGTTCGGGTTCTTTGTTCAAGCCATTGTGACCGGTAAGGGACCGTTGGAGAACTTGGCTGACCACCTTGCTGACCCCGTTGCAAACAACGCATGGTCATATGCTACAAACTTTGTACCCGGAAAGTGAGCTTGAATTGAGTGTGTGATTTGAAATTTGATTGATGTCAAAATGTTTGTGAATTATTAATTAGTAATATATGGTTTAATTTTGGGCATTTTGTGTTTATCTAGCTTTATTTTTTCAAATTGATTTAAGATAACAAATATATGACGTTTAATACAGAACCAATTTTAACATAGAGCTGTCAGAACCGTATAAACACTTGTATTTATTATAAACGGGTTGATTATGTCACATTTCATCTCGTGTCACAAAAAAAGCAGTATAATGATTCCTCTTATAAGTTTCCAACCCAATATCTTTATGTCATTATGGATGTAAGGCAATTGATACACCAATAAAACAGGGGAGCTTCATCCTGCCATGTAAACCGGGCCTCTTGACCGTCTCGCATAAGTATGTATGAGTTAACCCTCAAAAATTCTGTATGTCTGTTGATCTGGGATACGTTAATCACCGCACATGTGTATGTGGTTCACCTTCTCTGTCGATTCGGCTCTGCATAAGGTCGGCAAGTGATATCTTTCCAGAGTTCCCTGTGTCGAGCCGATCAAATATCATATTTGTAATATATCTTTATCCGTAACCTTTCCCATCTCTTTCAACTTGTATATCACATACTCCGCTTTACTGAAATCACAGTTGTAATAAGTAATTAGCAGTATTTTGTACGCGTTCATTAAGCATAAACAGATAATTATGGAATTACCTTACAGAACCATTGTTATCGATGTCAGCGGCAAGAAACTGTGCAACAGTGAGATCTTGACCGAGAACCCATTTGACCATCCTCCGATGCCTCTTATCAACCCGAGCTTCAGCCAAATACAAAAAGGCACGAGCAACTGCAAGGGTAGAAACAAGCAACCAAACACAAGCAAAAACCCGTCCACTGGCTGACGAAAACGCGATATCACCGTATCCAACAGTAGTCACAGACATAACAGAAAGATAAAAACAATCAAGCCAACCAAGATTCTCCACAAAATGCAAAACACCAACACCCAAACCGATACAAAGAACCACCACCCCTAACGCCAACCCGACTTTCGTCCTTATCCTCATCCTCCCTTTCTTGAAATCGATTATATAAGAAGGATGATATCGTTTCTTCTCGTTCGTCAAATGACTCAACAAGTAATTCTCTTGCAAATCAAGAACATAACTCACCATCGAACTAAGCAAGATGTCAATAAACCCGAACCCAACCAACACAAACATGATCGAAAACAGCTTAGTCACCGGACTATTCGGAAGTATATCACCATACCCAATTGTACACATTGTCACAATGCAGAAATACAAAGCATCAACAACCACATAAGTCTCAGTACCCACAAAATGATCATTATTATACCAATATATAACCACACCAAGTGACAAATACGTAACCAACAACACAGCCGACTGTCGAACAATCGACGGGGACCCTAACTGCGGCGGTTTCGGCTTCGAAATCCGTTCCAAATCATTGATAGTACAAATCGCAGGCGCGGTTTTCGACCGATGCAAACAAGCTCTCCTAACCTGGTAAGTTTGGGGGCATGGAATCTGCATGTCTGGAATCACAACAGAATTTTGTTTCGATAGCGAACCTATGTTCGAATCAGAACAGGAAGCGGAGAGTGATGGTTTGGGTGAATCATTGGGATTATCGATACTCACACTTAGGGTTAGGGCATCAACTATGAGTGAAGCTGATGATGGTGATTCTCTAGGAGAACCAAATATGAGCATATCTTTAAACTCCATCGGAGTAAGAGTCGCCGGAATTGTTATCTCATTTTGTTCCGGTAGGACACCGAGCTGCGCCGGTGACCTGGGGGCTTTCGGATACGACGGAAGAAGCGGTTCTTTCTCCATCGGAATATTAATTAAATAAATGAATAAGTTGTCACTATGAATATTAACCTAAACGAACATGAATATGAATATGAAATTGTTAGAATGAATTGGGCTTACGGTGCATGCAGATTGATGCAGAGGAGATATTGATGAATTTTGTTGGGGTGATCGGAAATGATGAGGGAGGGAGGGAGGATTAATGTTTTTGGGTTGATCGAGTCATAATATTATTTGTTGTGAAGATGTTTTCGGGCCCCTACGAATGCTGGGACACGATGATATCACGGGGAGAAACAGACTGTAAATTGAACCGCCAACCAAGTGCTACGTGAAGTTCTCTCTTTGTTATAAGTGGTTTACATGTTTAGTCCTTGTAGTATTTATTGATTTACACTCTCTCTCCCATGATTTTATATTTTATATACTGAAGGGATATGGATCGAAATCTGGTTAAAGTTGGATTGGGTTTCGAATCCTTTTAAATTGAACCCGAGTGACCGGACCAATGTAGAATTGTAGATGCGGAATGGCTTCACTTTTTTTATGGAGACTCAACCATCAGGAATTCGTTAGAACATCTTCAACGAGGGTTCCAGATGCTGATCCGGAAACCAAAACCACAAAAAAAACCAACCCAACCGTTGGAGGAGATGATGTGGAGCCGTATGATTTGTTCTATAGGACATGTCCAGAACTGATGTGGTGAGCTCCATTAATTTTTAAACCATTTTAGAATTTAAAAAAGAAACTCACTTATTTTAATTTATAAAAAAAACTTACAATTGTTTAAAACTAGTTTTTGCCCAGCGGCAATAAGACGAATATTTTTCTCTCATAACATGTATGTCTGTACAGATGGCAAAATCGTAATTATATTTTGAACTGGGTGCGAAATCATAATTTTAAACTGAGGGTAAAATCATAATTTTGAGCTGGGGGGAAAACATAATTTTATTTTGAACTGTGGGCAAAACCGTAATTTTGAGCTGAGGGCAGAATCGTAATTTTGAGCTAGGTGCAAAAACAACAATTTATTTTGAACTTGGGGCAAAAACGTAATTTTAAACGGAGGGCAAAACCGTAATTTAAAACTGGGAACAAAATTAAGAATGGGTTTTTGAACCGAGGGCAAAAGCGTAATTTTGAGATAGGGGTAAAATGATAATTTTATTTTGAACTATGGGTAAAAATGTAATTTTAAACGAAGGACGAAACCGTAATTTTAAACTGGAAATAAAATTAAGTTAAAAATGGGTTGGTCGAATAGGGAAGTGCCAGGCAAGCTGCCTGGCACTATTCCCCTGACTTGTAAATGTACATGTAGTTAATTAATAACATTAATATATAAATTTAAAATAACATATGAAAAAACAAATATATAAATTAAAAATAATATAAACAAAAAAATAAATTTATAAATAAAAAAACGTCACATAAATTAAAATTAAAAAACTACATAAAGTACATAATTATACTAAGCATCAACTCACGAACTGTCAGAGTCGACATCCGGATGCACAGCTGGATGCATACAAGGATGGCTTCTTAGTAAATACAAAACGAGATGTGAGTAAATATTCTATTGTAGAGCAACTGATATTTGTGAAGAGCCTCAGCAACTGCTTCCGCCTCTTTTCTGTCGGTACAGCGAGCCATCACGATGTTGAAGGGTCGGTTAAATGTGCAAACCTTCATGAACAAAGTCCTAAACCTTGAAACAACTTGGTTTGAAGAGTGATTGGTTTCACCTACACGCTGACAGAATCCTTGAAATAAGGTTGCTCTAAATGATGTGATTTCTAGTAGCCTGTTCTCAGACACGTCAAGGCAAAAGGTGACTAAAGCTATGTCTTCATCTTCACTACAAGGTATTCTTACCATTTTTTATGAGCCTTTGTAGTGAATTGTGAATTGAGAAGTGCACATATGGGTTGAAACTTGAAATATGAATTAAATTTATAGTCAGTAAATGTTGGATATTGATAAATTGGCTGATGTTTATCTTTTCTATTATCACATATTTGTAGGATCCTTTGTTTTAGTCTGTTGCTATTTTCTAGCTTTTCTTAGTAGCTATCGGCTGCTATATATGTATCTTTTCTTTGATTAAAATGAAATAAGAACAACTACAATCAGCTTATGATTATCGAATTTCACATGGTATTAGAGCAGGACTATCAACATTAAAATCATAAACTACCAATCCATGGCAGGAGATAAGGGAGAAGGTTCGGTCAACAGTGGAGGTGTTGTAGTCGAACCCATTGATGTAAACTCACCTTTCTACCTGCATCCTTCGGATGATCCGAAACAGATGCAGGTCAACGAAAGCCTGTCCGACAACAACTTCAATGACTGGATACAGGAAATGATGAATTTTCTTTTTGCCAAAAACAAAATTGGGTTCGTTGATGGATCCATGAAGAAACCGGAGAAGACAGACAAGAAGTATATGCATTGGATGAGATGTGACGCCATGATTAAAGGGTGGCTCACCACGGCCATGGAAAAGGAGATCCGGATGAGCGTTAAATACGCGAACACTGCAGAGATCTGGACGGACTTGCACGAAAGATTCGGCAAAGAAAGTGCCCCAAGAACGTATGAGATCAAACAGTCCATCACAAAGACTCGACAAGAAGACTCCACGGTATCAGCTTATTACACAAAGCTGAGAGGTCTGTGGGATGAAACAGATACTATGCTACCTGTTCCTCGGTGTGAATGCGAAGGCTGCTCGTGCGATGTTGGAAAAAAATTGGTAGAATTAAAAGAAAAGGAAAGATTGTATGAATTTCTAATGGGGTTAAATTCTGATTTTGCAGTGATAAGAACACAGATTCTTGCTATGAAACCAACGCCGACACTTGGTGTGGCTTATCACTTGGTGGCTGAGGATGAACAACAAAGAAACATCACTGCTGGAAAGAAAATATCAACAGAAACAGCAGCCTTCCAGGCCGTGCAGCAGGGAAAAAGGGAGGCTCAATCGCAAAGGATGTCGTGGCAGAGGACCGAAAAGACGCTGCAGAATGCCAAGGTGGGACACTGCACGTTTTGTGGAAGAGACGGCCATGTTCGTGAGGGTTGTTTCAAACTGATCGGATACCCGGATTGGTTTTTTGGAAAAGAAAAGAAGGAAAATTCCAAACCGAAGGCAGCTGTGGCGGAAACGCAAGTCAGTCCGGTTCGAGTTTAAGCGATGAGCAGTACAATATGTTCCTCAAATTTTTCGGGAAGAAGGAAGATCAAAAGGAGAAGAAGACTAACCCTCCAGCGGCAAATATGGCAGGTAGTTTTGACAAAACCGATGATTGGATAATGGACTCTGGGGCGACCGATTCCATGACATATGCCCGAGGGTTGCTTGACAATCTTACGGCTGGGCTAATGAATTACCGGTTACAATTCCTAATGGACAAACCATTCCTGTAAAAGGGAATGGGGAGGTTGTTTTCAGGGGGGGGGGGTTAGAGTAAAGAATGTGCTTTTCGTTCCGAATTTTAAATGCAACCTTTTGTCTGTTCGTAGACTAACCCAAGATTTGCAATGTGCTATCACCTTTTTCCCGGATTTCTTTGTTATGCATGGATTGAGGACGAGGAGCTTGATTGGAACGGGTAAGTGCAGTGGTGGTCTATATAGGATGGAAGCGATTCAAGGAAATCCGAAGGCTATGAATGTGGAAGCAAAAACTGTATGGCACAGGAGACTTGGTCATCCATCTAGTATTAAACTCTCCCACATTATTTATTTGAAAGACATTGTTTTTTATTCAGAAAATGAGCTTTGTGACTCTTGTGTTAGAGCTAAATTAACTAGATTACCCTTTTCAACTAGTTCAATAAAAACTGTCGAATGTTTTGATATGGTGCATTGTGATATTTGGGGAAGTTATAGAACACTATCGCTCACCAGTGGAAGGTATTTTCTTACATTGGTGGACGATTTTAGTAGGGTTGTTTGGGTATATATTCTTAAGCACAAGAACGAAGCAAGTGATTGTTTGATAAATTTTTATAACATGATAGAAACTCAATTTGAAAAGAAAATTAAACGGGTCCGTTGTGACAATGGGGGAGAGTTCACCTCAAATAAAATGAAAGCGTTTTATGATGATCATGGCATCATTTTAGAAACCACATGTCCACACACCCCTCAACAAAATGGGGTGGTGGAGCGGAAGCACAGACATCTCCTGGAGGTTGCTAGAGCCTTGAGGTTTGAAGCAAACTTATCAGTCAAGTTTTGGGCGAAATGTGTGTTAACGGCTGTATACATCATTAATAGGCTGCCTTCAAAGGTAATAAAACAAAAAAACACCCTATGAGGTTATGTTTGGAAAGGAGCCGAAGTATAAGCACATGCGGGTATTTGGGTGTTTGGCATATTTTCGAAACACTGACACTAAGGGTGATAAACTTGAACCAAGAGCGAATGCTGGTGTTTTCTTGGGCTATTGAAGAAACACTAGATAAATGGTCGGAACCGAGATATCTAGGGGGTTGAATCCGCATAAAAAGGTTAGCTCTCTCTCGATTGATTCAGTTGCAGCTGCTCTTCTTCTCCGATGGTTCTGCAAAAAAGAACACCGTTAGCCTCGCCAAGGGGAGAAAAGGGTTCTCTCCTTGACCCGACTCTGGTGTGAGAATAAGTATTGGTAATGGAGAAGAGAATGTATTTGAGAAGTGTGAGTAATCTGAATTCATACCTGGGTTCTTTCTCATATTTATAGCCGGGAGTCGTTTTAGGCGGGAAAACCCATTAATGAAAAGTTAACGGAAGATGCTAACCCCGTAAGCGGTTACATTTCCTTCCGTTTAAGTTCTTTGATCCGACGTGAGAGCACACGGATCGTGGTTTAGATCAAGGGCTGGGGGTTTGCCACGTGTAATGTGATCAAGTGGGGATTACTCTCCAATTACATGCCTTCGTTGTGATTTCAGGGGCGTCTGTGGCAATGACACGTGTCCAGACGGTTATAACCGTCTGGGTGGTGCACTATTATATTTCTTCTAGAAGATTACTGCTGTAATCTGGTGTGACGCCTTATTGTGTGGAGACCACTGAATGAATAAATCCTAAGTCTGGGTAATTATCCAGGTCTGGATATTTAGGCGGAAGTATTGATCTCAGGATTTTTATCCTTTGCTATCGGGAGAAGGCGCAAGGATTCATGTTTTCCTTTTGGCGCACGACTATAGATTGCTGACTGTTTTTTTCCTTTTATAAGACCAGTGCGCGGCCGCGCAAGGTTAGAAGATTAAAAGCAAGGTTGTGGTATGGTCCTAAATACTTGTTATGAGGTTTTTGGGACCTTACCCCTTCAAGTCCCCCCAGTCTAGTGTTGTACTTGTGCAAATAAGTGGAGCACTGGACTTATGAGAGGGAAATGCTTTTGGGCGCGAGAAATAAGAAATCTTCTATGAGAAGATTGAGTTTGAATTTTGTAAAGATTTTTTTGAAAATCTTTGGCTTTTAATGAAACTGGTACAGTAAATTGAGTGACAACCTGTGGTTGTCAGTTGTTTTTACTGTCCTTGTTTTACACGCGCGCGTGTAAACGCGTGTGTGTCTGACATTTACTTTTTCTGCTGCTTGGGGAACTGTGATATCCGGAAAAGTTGCTGTGACGGTTACCGATGCTATTTATTGCGATGAGTATATATAACGTTTGGGTAACCTCTTCTGTGCAATCATTGTTTTATTGAAAAACTCTCCCTTCCTTTTTCCCTAAGAAGAAAAAATTTCATCATTCGTCCTCTTATGTCAATCGGAGAACATCAAGAAGATCTTGTTGAAGAGATGTCGACTGAACTTCCCACGTTGAAGTGGCCTAGAGCATCTTTTGATGGTTTGATTCGGAATCTCAAATTCCCGGAAAACTGGGGAGCTCTATACCCTGAGGAGGGACAGACGGCGGCGGATGCTCCGGCTGGGTATATTACCCTCTTTTGGGATTTTTTCTGCGATGGTAACTTTCGCTTGCCTGTTACTAGATTTTTTCTTGAAATCCTTGGGTTTTATAACCTGCATATCTCCCAACTTCACCCAATTGGCATGGTTAGGGTTCGACATTTCGAATTCGTGTGTCGGACAATGCATGTTGAGCCGACCGTTCCCCGATTTAGGGTTTTTCATCAGATGCATTGTACCCAAGGGTTCTATTCATTCGTTCAGAGGGCTTCTGCAAAGAAGATTCTTCATCAACCCCCAAAATCTTTTCATGATTGGAAGCAGAAATTCTTTTTTTATCAAGGCCGGAGTAATTCCGGTGAGGATGGTTCTCAGGGGGAAAGAAGATGTTCCGATCGAAACCCTTCAGACTCCGGTTGATGAAAACTGGTACCAGGATTTGAAGGATGTGCCCAATATTGCATTGCCGGAGAAAGCTCTTGTCGGAGCCGGCATGAGTTTAAATTGGAAGATGGAGCGTGATGACAAACCCGTATATACGGAGGATGGTCATAGTAAGTTTGGGGCTTTTCCATTCTTTCTCCCCCCTTTTTTTTTTTTGACCTGTTTTTTTTTTTTTTTAATGTAGTTGTTTCCTTGTATGTTGTTGCATTCAAAAGAGAAGGCGGTAGAATGGGTACCATCAAAAAGAAACCTGAAGAGGAGCTTTGGTATCACCGTATTGTAAGGAATTTTGTTCTTCCGCGAGATGCGGACCTATCTGTTCAACCAGCTGCTGGTGTTGGTAAGTTATATCTGCTTTTCTTTTCCTTTTTGCTCTTTGCGGGTAAGTTTTTGCTTTGCGCTTTTGTAGGTGAATTGATGAATTTGGGCATAGGCCCTGAGAAGAAGAAACGCACAACGACTTCTACCTCTATGCCAAAAAGGAGTGAGACTGTTAAAGCTCAACCTTTGAAGAAAAATGTTGGAGAGAAGAAAGGTACGCGCCGTTCTTCTGACTCCAGGTGTGATTATGTGGTGGTTTCTGACTCTTTGGAGGGTCTTACTCCTGCAGAGACTATACGGGAACCGAAGCCTGAACCAAGGGATTCTGCTGATATTCCCCCTTCTAACCCGAATGAGCCTATCGACTTGGATTCCAGCCCCGAGCATTTGGTTCATAGGAAGGCTGGTAAAAGGAAACAGACTGATACTGAAGCGGAGGGTCAACCTCCTAAGAAAGTGCAAAGGAAGAAAATTACCAGGAAAGGGAATCTTGATGCTTTTGTTTCAGAAACGATTCCTGGTAAGTGTCGTTTCTCCTTGTTTCCTTTAAGCGGACTGAATTCTTACAGATTTTTATTTGTCCAGAAGTTCCTGTTTCCCCTATTCCCACAGAAATGCAACCTGTGGTTAATGAAGAACTTCCTTCTACTCCTCCGCGTGCTGCTGTTGCAGACCCGCTAGAGCCTTCAGAGGTTGCTGGGGAAGGTGTGGAGAAAACTGTTGAGGCTGAGAAGCCTGTTGGTGTTGATACAGAGGCTGAAAAGATTGTTGAACCGAGCGTGGTAGATGGCGCTGATAATCCACCAACCCCTGAAGCTGTTGTTCAAGATTTGGGGAAAGAGCAAACTGCTGAAAAAGTTTCAACTTCTTCCCCTAGACCTTCTGATGCTATGCCTGAACATACTGAGAGGGTCACAACTGAGGAACCAGGCTCATCTGCTGGTGTTGATAAATAATCTCCAATTCGTCCAGAAGAAACTCTGGGAGAATATTATTACCGGACTTATATGGAAAAAGATGCTTCTGATCCTCATGTCCCTGTTTGGAATTTAAAGAAAGGCGATACTTTTTCAGATTGGCATGTGTGCCAAGATTGGTTGCAGGGGATTATTCCTCCTGGAGAAATCAGGTTTCAGGAAAATCGTTCTTATGAGCAGACCTATCAGTCTTATCTTGCAGAAACTGCTTCTCATGTCTCTACCACTCATCGCATAGTACGTGAGTGGTACAGTATGCATAAGGAGCAGGAATCCTTTATGGCTTCTCAGAAGAAATTTGCCAAAGATGAGAGACGTCTGGCTCAACTGATGGCTAAATTAGAAGCTTATCAGGCCAGGTTTGAGACTGAACGCAAGACTGAGGAATGGTCTGTTGCTGGTTGGAGAAGAAAAGCGGAAGCTGAAGCTGCTCTCCTTTCCGAAGAACGCAAAAATTGGAGAAAAATTTGTGAAAAAGACAATGCTGAAAAAGCCAACCTTCGCAATATTATTAATAACCTTAAGGCTGAGGTTACCAAATTGAAGAATCA